>CAHIKZ030000428.1:1117500-1172500 GCA_903632075.3 Acanthosepion pharaonis
TCCTCAAGATTATTCAGTCATTTCATGTGGATATGAAGGGTGTCATACAAATTGGTGACTCTTATTCAGAGGTTTTCAGTATCTGCAGCTGTGTGAAGCACCTACCTTAGTAGGCATTTTCAGTCTTCTGAAACTGATGACATCTACCTGCGAACAAGAACATACAGAACGCTGTTCTATTTGTCTTTGTTGAGAGCAAAATCCAAAGTCTTTGGGATCCTAATTGGAGACATGCTGTTCACAGATGATGCAGTGCTGACAGCACAGCAACTAATGGACAGTTTTTCAAAAGTTGATCCTACTTAACAAATTCTTAATTATATATTTTATTAATTAGAACCTAAGTAGAATCCACTATATGTATGTGTAATATAAGATGTATATTATTTATTTATAAATTTAAATATATGTATGTATGTTATGCTTACGGGCCATTGAGATTATCAAGGACACACAGATGAAGTGGGTGGAGTACTACTTGGAACTGTACTCCAGGGAAAGGAGTATCTTGAACACTGCGCTAGACACCATAGCTCATCTATCAGTCATGGAGGGACTGGATGCATTGCCGAGTGCTGGGGAGCAGAGCTATTGACAAATTACCTACAGGAAAGGACCAGGGCAGGATGACATTCCACCAGATGCCATCAAGTGCTCAAAGGGTGTTCTGCTAGACCATATGGTGAGTTTACTCTGTCAATGCTGGGAGGAGGAATGTTGCCGCAGCATATGAGAGACTGAAACAAAAGTCACCCCTCTGTAAGAATAAGAGGGACCAAAGAAATTGTAACAGTTACATAGAAATCTCTCTGCTGAACATCATTGGAAAGGTCTTTGCTGATATAGGCCACAGTAGACTACAGAAGCTTGCTGAAAGGGTAGAAGCTCTGTGTGGTTTTCAAGTCAGAGCATTCCATGATTGACGTGACCTTCTCTCTTTGACAACTACAGGAGAAATGCTTAGAACGGAAACAAACACTGTACATTGCTTTCATTGACCTCATAAAAGCATTTGATCTTGTGAGCAGTGATGGCTTATTCAAGATCACTTGACAATCAGTTGTCCTACAAGACTCCTCAAGATTGTTCAGTCATTTCCTGTGGATATGAAGGGTGTCATACAATTTGGTGACTCTTATTCAGAGGTTTTCAGTATCTGCAGCGCTTCCCAGATATTTAAACGATTGTACTTGTTTGAGTTTGACAGTTTGGATTTCTCCTCTTGCCATGAGCTAATAAAATACTTTATTTCTATCAATTTAAAAAGAAAATATATATTTCAGGAAGCCATTTCCTGTCGTGAATACCCTGAAATTGGAGACAGTATTTCATAACTCTCCTCATGTGTAAGTGTGTTTACATGAGCAGTCTGTATGTGTGTCTGCGTTAATATATTTCTATATAGCCTGTGTGAGTGTAACTCTCCGTATGTATATGTTTGATAACATGTAGAACTACTACAAACAGCACATCTCAAGCTTGACGGCCTCTCACTTTCGGTGTCTTCAAGGCATGTAGGATATCGAGATTATATCTTTTCTTGTCTCTCTATATAATTTCATGATTCATTTTCTTTATTTTCGGCTCTGAGTGTCAAAATATTAAGTAACAATGTTATATCCGGTATCAGGGAAGACTTATATTTAGTTCTTTAATAAAATACTTTTATGAATCTGTCTTTAGCAGGGCTCACCTTGGTCCGTGGGGCGTATCCAACCCCAGATGACAGTTCATCCGGCCCGCCGCTTTACTGTACCACAGATGAGCTAAAATATAATTATTTATATGAAATTATCAATAGATTGTTGTTAAACTTAGATTTATATAAATTTTGCCTACATAGTAAGTAAAATATCAAAATTTAGCCAATATAATTTTTGCATCTGACAGTAACATAAGTTTTAGGAAAAATCAGTGAAATGAAAAAATCGGCAACTTTGATATCCGAGCGCTTTTTATGTAAGTACATGCAATGGAGTTTCTAAGAAAAGCGATTACAAGCCTGCTGCAACAATTATGTTTTAACTTGCATTGCCATGTTTAAAGCAGTTTGAAGAGTGTTGTATATAAAAAGGACTGACTTCAGCGAATTATGTCATATATTTTGCCTGAACTTATAAAATCTAAAATATGTAAAGTCAGCGCATGTAACAAGGTTGACTGATGAACATTTGAAAGCATTTCTCTTGGTTGGATACAGCAGTACCAAAATAAATATATCTTAAAAGGTAAACGCCATTTTCTCAAATCTCACTAACTTTTTGTGCTGCTTACTTTGTGAAATTCGGCTATGTACGCACTTGGTGTGATCTAACTATTTTATTGCTATTGTCGCCTTCCTAGACAACGTTTTAATAAATAAGGCTGTTTGTTGTCTTCAGTTTTTGTGCATTCGCTGTATTGTATTAAACAAAATGGTTATCCATCCCACGCTGGTCATTCTCCCAGTTATCTGGTCCTCCGTGAAAAAAGTTTGGTAACACCTGGTTATTAGAATCAACTACGAAAATCATTTTAATAATTTGTGAGTGAACACTATTTTCATTATACGAACTATTGTCTTCATCTTTGTCGCCATATTTATTGCAAGGTTTCGGTTATAGTATGCTCCGGTCTTCTTCAGGTGCTTGAAACCCTTTATTTCGTTCAATGGGGTAGACTGTTCTAGTTTCACGCGCCATGTTTAATGGATGTCAGTTATCAGTTATCTCCTGTTAATTCCTCTCTCCAAGTTCTCCACTGCCTTAACCGGGTATTTAACTCACACTCTTTGTCGCCGGATCAAACTAACACATTTATCCGCTGTGCCATGTATCCTTGAGGACATCTGTGTATGAATTTCTGGGTATTATAAACCTAATGTCTCCAGCAACCATTTTTTTACCTGAGCCGACCAAGCATAGAAATGAATACAATATGGAAAGCAGTAATAAGGAGTGTCAGAGAAAAGCGAAAATAACAGCAAAAATTGCAATATGAACACTGTTAAAAAATGGTTGCTGAAGACATTAAGTTTATAATACCCAGAAATTCATATACAGATGTCCTCAAGTACATATGGCACAGTGGATAAAGGCGTTGGTTAGATCTAGTGACAGGACCCAAAGATTGTGAGTTCAATAAATGGTTAAGGCGGTGAAGAACTTGGAGAGGGGAATTAACAGAAGGTAACTGATAACTGGCATCCATTAGACATGGCATGTGGAACTAGAACAGTCTATCCCATTGAGCGAAATAAAGGGTTCAGTTTGACATTCCAACGACCTGAAGAAGGCCGGAGCGTACAACGGCCAAAACGTTGTAATAAATATGGCAACAAAGATGAGGACAATAGTCCGAATAATGTAAATAGTGTACATAATACCTCATCTCAGAAATATAGACAGATACTGAAGGGCCGAAACGTTGTAATAAATATGGCAACAAAGATGAGGACAATAGTCCGAATAATGTAAATAGTGTACATAATACCTCATCTCAGAAATATAGACAGATACTTTATGAATGCAATTGGATAGATGGAACTGTTCAGAAGTCGTCGATGCTTGTACTAGCATAACATCAGAAGTCATCGCTACCTAGTGTTTAAGCGTACTTGTCTTTTTCTAACTGCCGATTTACACCAGGGTACAACTCAGAACAGTTGTAGTATTAAACACAAATAGGCTCTGTGGTTATTGAAAAAACACGAATATACCTGAGCAGTTATCTCCAACAGGAATTGGTTAGCCGCTTTAACAGACGTGTATGCTTAGAAAAAGTAGCCGGGCATTATACAGAACGGATCTTATTTACAGTTTCAGTGGGAGAGAGTGATCATGAAGGTCCATAAATACAAACCCTTGGTCACGAAAACCTGTGAAAAATATAGTTTTAAGGTGTGCTATATTTATGGGATAAAATGCTAAATATCAGAGATAGAGCGTATATAAATATATAAATGAATATTGAAATCAACACTCAGAGGCGACAGGCTGTTTTCATGCTCTACGCCTCGCATGAAACAACCTGGCGCCTCTGAGTGTTGACTTCAATGTTCATATATATATATATATATATATATATATATATATATATATATATATATATATATATATATATATGTATGGATATTGATATGTTCTTTGAGGGCATGCATATGTGGGTGTATATGTGTATATATATATATATATATATATATGTGTGTGTGTGTGTATATGTATATGTATACGTGTGTGTACGTGTAATGTGTGTATGTATAGATGTGCATGTATAGGTATGTGTATGTGTGTGTATATATGTGTATATATAAACATATAATTATATATGTGTGTATATATGTAAGTATATATGTGTATGTGTGGATATGTATGTATATAAGTGTGTATGTGTTTTTCTATATGTGTATGTATGGGTATATACATATAGTTTTGTGTGTATGTGTGTGTATGTGTATATATGGATTTATAGGTATATAGGGATATGTATGTATGTGGATATAAATAGGTGTTCGGATATGTGTAGAGGTGTGTATGTGTATGGATATATAGAATATTATAAAAGAAGGACCTAATTTTCTGTTTGTAATGTTTTATCCAAATTTCTCCTCTAATATTCTCCAATTGGAAAAGAATTTAAATAATACGGAGGTAAATTTTAAATTGATAATTTAATTTAAATTGAAATATATTACCCTTTAATAATCATTATTGATGATAAAATTATTTAAATTGGAATAATCTTTGATAATTATGTAGGTATCTGAAAACAGTCACGAATTTAATTTATGAACAAAACTCAAACGAATAGATGTCAACTTAATAATCAACAAGAAAAAAGTTTAAGCAAACAAAAATGATTACTAGATGTAAAAGAAATTTATTCTTTCAATGTAATTTCTATGAATTTTTTCCAATCGACTATTTCATAGAAAATACCCAAAACTCCAACAAACATCAAATTAAATTCTTCGTAGATTTTGTAGACATTTAGATTTATATCAAACTTTAACCCCCAAATATACCCTTTAAAGGAATGCGAAATAACAGCGTCCAAGAAATTAAGTGAAACCTTCTCTCATCAGGATCGTTTTATTGTATCTTCTTCCTTTTATGTCGGCTTTCCTCTTCACCACTTACCCATCCATATCTAAAGATAACATACGTTAAGTTAAGCGATGTCTGGCCCACACCAAGTGAGCTTAAGGATAAAGAATTGAAATGGTACATCTAACTCATCTAACTGAAAGAGCTGTGGTGAAATAATTTATTACATGGAACTTTAAAGTGGTCTGTTTTTATTCAAATTTATTTGCTCTGAATTTACATTGGGCTCTCTGGATATCATGCTCCTTGGGTCTACCCATACGGATTACCTAGTTTTGCATAAACTATATATATATATGTATATATATATATATATATATATATATATATATATATATATATATAATCGACTCTCGATATATATATATATATATATATATATATATATATATATAAACAAATTTGTAACAAAATACAAGTACAGCAGAAATACCTCCTCCCGTAAAGCCATTGGCTAGATAGAAAGAGATATTTCAACTAGTGATTGTGGAAGGTACTTGGACTTATATGTGGGAGGTTTTTTTGTCATATTCCGTATAACAGAAAGAAGCAAGTTTCCTGCCTTAAAAGGAAAACAGTTATATGAAAAAAGAACAATGGAATATTTTCCCCAAAATATAAATAATAATAATAAAACAAAATAGCACAGCTTCACCTGCGGATCACCAGACAGCGTTGAAATATCAAGACACAGCGTCTCTTGATACACAGAGTGAAACCATGCTAATTGAATGTTTAAGATCTTTTACATATATATATAAAATTTGTCACTCAGCTGATTGACCACGAGCCAGAGTTATGTACACGATCCTTTTTGTAATCGTTCGGTCTACTCGTCAGAAGATATCAGCAGCTGCCGATTTTCTTCTTTTTTTATTTTTATATTAAGTTAAAAATCTGATAGTTTATTGGAGGTAGGTGAATTTTTTTTCTTCTTTGTACGTGTATGTGTGTACCCGTTTGTATATGTTTGTGCGTACGCCTGTAGGTTTGTGGATACACACACACGCACAGATATATATATATATATATATATATGTGTGTGTGTCATTTCACCCCAAGCAAGGCAATAGTGCTACTAAGACGCCAGGGATATCCCGGAGGGTGAAGGAGAATGAGACTTTAGTATGGAGAAAGGACAATTAAAGAACAGATATCAGCAAGAAAGATGTTTGTGATTGGCGTTACATTTAAATTCTCCGAGATCGTAGGTAGCACAGATGCAAGATACTGGAAAATAATTTCACAAGTGCGAAATGCGAGAAAAAAATTTATTAAAATAGAAGGAAAAATTGCATGTTTTGCCTATCGGCCTGGATGTTCGAGAAATAAAAAATTTGAAAGTTCGATTAATTATGAATCGATTCTAAGATTCTCTTTGTTTAGGTGTGGATAGGAATCTGTGCAGATATGAAAAACTTCGAGAGGTTATATGACGTTAGAATTATCGCGTGAAGGTACTACCTTTGGCCTCGCCTGTCCGACTAGTCTTCGTGGCCAAGATGGTTCAGTCGTGCCGGGATTTAATATCATTCATCTTCTGAAAAGTAAAAAAATATTAGATCACATGAAAAATTGTATAAAAAAACTAAATCGAAACATCTTGTTTGTTGAATTCAATGAAATGTGCATACTTGACCGATTAAATGGGACAATGTCTGATCCTTACTCCCTCCTTCCTCAATATTAAGTATTATAATAAAAAAAATATAAAAGTAAATTTTAAAACTCTCCCTTCCCTCTCTAAACTCGACCATGTCTCTCATACCATTCCTCACCACCCTCTATGTCAACTTATATAAGCTTAATACTGCCCGTCAAAAGAGTAAATTTTAAATTCATTTTTTCGTTTCACCTTTTGAAAGTGAAGCCTGAAGATCCAGAGAAAAATAAAATTTTCTGGTGAAATAAATTATTACAATAGAACCTTAAAGTGGTCTGTTTTTCTTTTAATTAATATATATATATATATATATATATATATATATATATATATATATACAAAGAATGAAATATATCCTAATTTTAAAGCTAATTTATCACTCACAAGGAACAAAATCCGACGCTTTATTCAGGGTAGACACTGGCCTAAATTAATTTAATTTTTCCTTCGGTGTTTCACGAAGTCCTTTGTCCAACCTTCTTTCGGACCAAACGAAACTTTCCAAGGAAAATGTTTGCGGGAACGTTACACAAATCATTAAATGACATAACGCTAAGACCCTTAGACCTGTCAAGAAATGATTCTGTGATCTGACCAATAAGCGCAGTGTTTCAACGGTTGGATGATAATTTTCCCTGTCGAAGAGTTTCGCATTTCAGCGTGACAAAGCTACCGAGACTATATATATATATATATATATATATATATATATATATATATATATATATATATTAAGAATTGGACAAAGTCCGACAATTTATTTATTTAAGACATTTTTATGTTTAACGTTCTTTTTTTTATAGATACAAGTATTTAAGTAAATGCTCTGTTTATAATAAACAGTATTAAATAACATTTACCGGCCTGAATGTTCGAAGAAAGAATTTCCATAGAATATCCTGTCAAAAGGACGAATATTTTCTATGAAATATTCTATATATATATATATATATATATATATATATATATTAATCTTTTCTCTCTTCTCCGCCAATTACAGCCGATAAAACTATCGTCTCTTATTTCCACTCGCGATTTTCATTCTCTCTTTCTCGCTCTATCTTTTATTTCTTATTTCTTATCTTTTCTTCTTCGTTCTTCATTCTGGATTTCAGCCATCTTTCTTTTCTTCTATCGCTTCGGAAATCCTACGTCTTTGCCGTATCTTCATATTACTTCCACCATCTTCTTCGGCCTGTAACGCATAATTTGGTGACTAACTTTTTAAAATCTTGTAGCTTTTTTAGGCAGACTTTTCTGCTACGCAAGAGATGACATTCAGCAAAAAATACGCGAGTGTAGACGCATGAGCGAGTGAATGAATTTGCTTGACAGAACGTTGCTGTCTGTGACCGGATCTTGTATTCCTGATTCTTCCTGATTCTTTTCTCTCGAGATATTTTTTTCGGACTTGGTCTGTAATTTTTTCTTTGTTTTCTTTTTCCTTCTGTCCTGATTCATGCCCTTCGTCTTTTAGCGACATCGTGAAATTAGCGGTTTCCTTATAAGGAAACATTCAGCATTCATTGACTGGACAGTTAGCGTCACTGTCAGTTGAAATTTATAAAATCTTTTTCGAGAAACAGTTTTGCCAGGAGATGTTTGAGAGTTACCCCTACTTTGTTCCTCCAAGAAACCGTTAGAGGGCGCTTTTAAGCAGTTATAAAAAACAGGACGCTCTTGTTTTTTTGTTCTTTTCTTGTCTTTCCAACCTGGTCGAGTGGTTAGAACGTTCGCGTTCCAACCATGAGACACGGGTTCGAATTTCACCATGGTCGATTTGTCAGGAAGGTTACTACTTGAACTTATCGATCTGGACAAGATGATCTCAGTGTGCGGCACCTTTGAAAAGTAACTGAAAATCCTATCACGGGTTGACCCAATTGAAGTTGAGAGCCGTCGATAGTTGCGTTAGCACGAAGTCACAAGTCATCGTGACCGAGAGTTTGAGCGTGCTGGATTTGTTCAGACTGTTGATCACACTAGATAACGCGCGCTCTCTCTCTCTTTCCCAGAAACCGTAACTAAGGTTCGCTCAGCATAGTTGCAGTATAGACCACGAGCGATGGTTGAACAAACACAAATGTGCCCGAGCATCCACGGATACGAGTGGCTATTTGTCCATGCGGTAGTGACAACACCCACCGGGACCTTTTCTCGGGCACAGATATCTTCCCCCGGGTGACTGAACCTTCACATACACGCGCATGAGTATCATTTAGTATCTTAATATCTTCTTTACTTTGTAACTCAGTTGTTTAAAAGCATATGAATTTGTGCCATTTCCGTTGGTTTCTGCTGACAATGAAGGCCCGATAATTATGTGTGTCGGTTTTGTTTGCCACGGCTTTTAGTTAGCTAGAAATAGGTACTGCAAAATACTTCTTAAGTTCACTCTTTCTAAGGTTGATGGGAGTTTCTTTTCGAACCTTTTGCTTTTCTTAGTGTGGAAAAGTAACATCATCATCATCATCATAGACATATTTTGTTTGGTTGATACAGAACCGGGATTAATCTCGAATCAAGCAAGGTGGGTTCTGCATGACAGGATATCAGTTTACCTCTCCACAAAAGCCAGTCACTAGCCCCAGATAGTTCTAGGACCAATTTTTCCCTGTCCTTCCGAAAAACATCCTCTCAAATTATCTTTAGCCATGCTCTTACTCTGTGGCCCTCAACCGTCATCTCACGTACCAGTTTGATAGTCCCCTCGCTACGTTCAACATGGCCAACCAAGCGGAGTCTACGGTTGCGCAGCACTGGCTCAAGGTCGTCAAGGCCTAGCTTCTCTAGAAGAACAAATGAATATTTTAATTATATAATTAATTTCTCTATCGATATTTCTGAGATGAGGTATATATACACTATTTACATTATTCGGACTATTGTCCTCATCTTTGTTGCCATATTTATTACAATGTTTCGGCACTTCAGTATCCTTCTATATTTCTGAGATGAGGTATTATGTACACTATTTACATTATTAGGACTATTGTCTTCATCTTTGTCGCCATATTTATTACAATGTTTCGGCCCTTCAGTATCCTTCTATATTTCTGAGATGAGGTATTATGTACACTATTTACATTATTCGGACTATTGTCCTCATCATTGTTGCTATATGTATCACAATGTTTCGGCCGTTGTACGCTCCGGCATTTTTCAGGTATTTGGAATGTTGAACTGAACCCTTTATTTCGTTCACTGGGGTAGACTGTTCTAGTTCCACGTGCCATGTTTAACGGATGTCAGTTATCAGTTATCTCCTGTTAATTTCCCTCTGAAAGTTCTTCATTGCCTTCGCCGAGTATTGAACTCACACTCTTTGGGTCGTGTCACTGGATCTAAATAACACCTTTATCTACTGTCCCTTACATAAGTGGATAAAGGCGTTAGTTAGATCCAGTGACAGGACCCAAAATGTGTGAGTTAAATAACCGGTGAAGGCAGTGGTATTAACAGGATATAACTGATAACTGACATCCATTAAACATGGCACATGGAACTAGAACAGTCTACCCCAGTGAGCGAAATAAAGGATTCAGTTCGAAATTCCAACCACCTGAAGAAGGCCGGAGCGTACAACGACCGAAACGTAATAAATATGGCGGACTATTGTCCTCTAGTCCGAATATTTTAATTATACAATTAATTTCTCTTCTAAATCGCCACTCGTCTTTTTTGTTACAGCTGTTGTAAATCCTCAGGTGATGTGTTTTTTTTGTTATTTACATTGCTTGATCACGTTTTTTGTTAGTTTTAGAGATGTTTTTATATTTTTAGTATTTTAACACCGCCTAGATACTGTAGAAATTCAATTTCTCATTTTAACAACTATTTCGAATGGAAATTGTCTATGCACCACTAAAATATTACCGTGGACACCAATTTTCTATTTTTTTGGCCCCCAAGTAATGTTATATAAACCACCCAGTGTTCATACGCACTCCGACTGAGAGTCATTGATCTTCATTCGCTTGAAGCTATTTTGAATAATTTTCTGAGAAGCCACTAGGACGCAAGGGGTTACAGAAGATTTGGAGCAAGATCAGATAGGAGTGATAGAGGAAAGGATGAGGAGAAGGGTAGTGGATAGATCAAGGCAACTGGAGATGTCGATTGACATTTCATTTGAATAACTGGAGATTATAGCTCTCAGGGAAACTGGAATAGGGAAGGGAGTTCCACAGGCGAGAGGTGCGAGACATGAAGCTATTGGAGTAGAAGAGACGGCTACATTTAGGAGTTTCGACAGTGAAGGGGTGAGAGCGGGATGCCAGCCTCGTAGGGCGCTTTAACTCATGAAATCTGGGAACCAGCGAATGCAGCTCCTCGGAGCAATTACCATGAAAGTATTTGTAAAACAGACAGAGAGAGGCGACGGCGCGTCTGTGAGAATGTGACTGTAGACGAGATGCCAGAACAGGGCCAATTATATTGCATATCCGCCTCTGGATCTTATCAAGAACCCCGAGGCAAACATAAGGGGCTCCAGACCATATATAGCAGCAATACTCCATGCAAGGGCGAATTGTTGATTTGGAGATTTGGAGGATCGATTTCGGGGAGAAAAATTTCTTGGCGCGGCACAGGGAGCCAACTTTCCTTGCGGTAGACGAAGCAATTGACTCAATGTATTTGTTCCATCTCAGGTCAGACGTCAACGTGAGACCGAGCAGCTGCAGAGAGGTGCTCTCGAAAAGTTGCTTTTAGATGATAATTTACTCATCTTAGTTGTTTTTATCACAACGTTTCAACATTTGCTCTCCTAGGGTTTTCATCAGGTGTATGCCGATCCGGGTAACCTACATGGAATTTTGAATTTAACACTTTATTTAAGCTAGAATCTAATTTAACCTATCGTGGGACAATAGCCTAGTGGATTAAAACGTGGGTTCGTGAAATTGGAGTTCAATCCCTGAGCCGAGCAGAGTATTTGGACTCAGTGGAAATGGGATAAATATCCACTTCTTCTCCCCCAAGCTATGGGTAAATAGCAGGACAGACCGGGTTCTATAGCCTTGTATATCAACTGGTCTACCGCAAAACGAAATTGGCAACCTACTGCAGGAAAAATCTGCCTCGTCAAGCGTGTATCGAAAGATACATGATCGCCTAAGCATGTATTACGGATGGCACATAACTGACTAAGAGACAAGCTTGTTAACCATAACACTAAGTCAAGACACTTGGACGTGGTGTCCTCATTAGCAAGCTTGTCTCGTTCGATCAATTACGATTGAGTAGTAACTTTAACCCCCCCCCACCTTGATGATTTTTGGGACAATGCGTATATATTCACTGTGTATATATTTGATATCATTTTTAAAATGGTATCACTGTGCTTGACTGCACAGTAAAAGAAGCTATAGGTAAACAGCAGGACATGCCAGGTTCTGTGACCTTGGATAGCAACAGGTCTATCGCAGAAAGAAATTGGCAACCTACTGCGGGAAAAAAATCTGCCTCGTCAGTCATATATCGAAAGATACATGATCACCTAAGCGCGTATCACGCATGTCACATAATTGAATAATTGATCATTACTAAAAGAAATATGAACTGATATATCTCTAGAACAATCTATTCCCTGTAAATTAAATAAGATTAAGATTTCAGTTTGAAATTCCTTATAATTTTAGATTTCAACCGACAGCAACACGGACTGCTTGGCCAGTTAATGACGAATTTTTATTTATAAGGAAACGTCTAATATTACCATTACCCTTCTAAATGAGGAGAACAGATACTTCACTCTGATCCCAATCCGAAGGTCAGAGAGTGAAAAAAAAGCCTATTACGAGTAGCACTGGCCGCATGGTCAATGGTTGCAGAATATTTCCCTATAAGAAAACGTCTAATATGACAGTTGCCAATAAAAATATCGAGAACAGATACTACACTTTGATTGAAAAGGAGTGAAGAAAAGTGTAACTCGAGTAGAACTGGCTGCTTGGTTAATGAATATCGTATATTTCTATAAATCTTTAATCTTACCATTGCTTCTTCCATGATTATCTGACCGTAAAGGGTTGTAGAATTATAGTTTCTGGAAGAATCACTATTCCAACAGTTTGAATATGCCAATT
Source organism: Acanthosepion pharaonis (assembly GCA_903632075.3). Lineage (NCBI taxonomy): Eukaryota > Metazoa > Mollusca > Cephalopoda > Sepiida > Sepiidae > Acanthosepion > Acanthosepion pharaonis. Next base: position 1,130,337 of record CAHIKZ030000428.1, read on the forward strand.
TGTGGTCCCAATTTTCTCCTGAAACCCATAATTTCTCCAGGGTGCGAATTTACCCTGATTCAGAATCACTGATCAAGACAATCTAAAATAAGACAACCATTTCATTGGAATTGGATCTTTTCTTCGATCTTTTTCTTTTTTCTTATCATTTTTCTAATTCGTTTCACATTGTTTCTCATCTATTTACTATTTCTAGTCATTTTCCCCTCCTTTCTTTCCAGTTGCTTCTTCCAAAGTCTGCTCTTTCCATCTATTCAATCTTCTTCGCCATTTTCGCAGTTATCAAAAGAAGATTCTAAATAAAAATACCGGGATTCGTTATTCGCCTAGTGACATCAGATTATGTCACATCAGAGGCGATATATCAGATTCCTCTTTCCTTTCGACAATAATATCTATGCTGTATGAAATGGCGGAATTTAACGAACCGGAAACAAAATGGCGGATAACGGCCATCATTTCGTTGGTATCATAGTCACGGATGTTTTGCTCTGCAGGCGAATATGCCCTTCCCTCATCTCGAAACATGAGTAGAAACATAAGGGGAAGTGTAATGTATGAGAAAAAAAAGGGACAAGAATAAGGATTTAAAATATAAGACAATGTCGAAGAGTAAAAATGAAAGCAAGAGACAGAAAGATTATGTAAGAAGACGAAGAAGAAGAAGACAGAATAATAATAATAATAATAATAATAATAATAATAAGAAGAAGAAGAAGAAGAAGAAGAAGAAGAGAGGAGAAAAAACAAAACACATACGACATAAGCAGAAGAAGAAGAAGAAGAAGATGGTGTGGGCGTTAGAAGAGAAAACGAAAAATGTTAATATAAAGAGAGGAAAATGTCTGACACTACAGCAATAACAGCAACTGCTACTACTATTATTACTAGATATATTATTATTATTATTAGTAGTAGTAGTAGTAGTAGTAGTACCGATAACATTAAGATTAAAAAGATATAAAACTGGAAAAAGTATCATATAAATAATATAGAAAAAAGAAAAAATTAAAAACAAAGTATATAAGTGGCAGCAAATTAGAACTACTATTACTACTACTACTACTACTAATAATAATAATAATGAATGCAGTATTAGTACGAGTATTAATGATAATGAAATGTAAAAGGTTAAAGAAAAAGAAAAACGAGAAACTGATAAAATAAAAAAGGAAAAAAAGAAGAAAAGAAAACCAAATTAAGTGTAGAAAGAAAGAAAGAACAGAAGGAAAAGCAGAAGATTAAAAAAAGAAAAAGCAGACAAAAAAGAAAGAGTAGAAGAAAAAGAGAGAAGGAATAGAAGAAAAAGAAAGAAAGAGCAGAAGGAAAACCAGAAGAAAAAGAAAGGGCAGAGGAAAAAGAAAGACAAAGCAGGAGAAATAGATAGAAAAGACAAATGAAGAAAAAAGGAAAAAGGAAAAAAAAAAGAAAAGCATAGCATAAAGAAAAGAAAAGCATAGAAAAAAAAGAAAAAGTAGGAAAAGAACAAAAAAGACGAAATAGAGAAAAGGCAGACAAAAAAAAAGAAAAAAAGAAAAGAAAAAAGAAAAAGCAGACGAAATAGAGAGAAAAGGCAGACAAAAAAAAGAAAGAAAAAAAGAAAGATTAGAAGAAAAAGAAAGAAACAGCAGACGAAATAGAGAGAAAAGGCAGACAAAAAAAAGAAAGAAAAAAAGAAAGATTAGAAGAAAAAGAAAGAAACAGCAGACGAAATAGAGAGAAAAGGCAGACAAAAAAAAAAAAAAGAAAATTAGAAAGATTAAAAAAAAAAAGAAAAAAAAAAAAAAAAAAAAACGAAAATAGAGAGAAAAGGCAGACAAAAAAAAAGAAAGAAAAAAAGAAAGATTAGAAGAAAAAGAAAGAAACAGCAGACGAAATAGAGAGAAAAGGCAGACAAAAAAAAAGAAAGAAAAAAAGAAAGATTAGAAGAAAAAGAAAGAAACAGCAGACGAAATAGAGAGAAAAGGCAGACAAAAAAAAAGAAAGAAAAAAAAAGAAAGAAGAAAAAAAACAGCAGAAAATAGAAAGAAAAGGCAGACAAAAAAAAAAAGAAAAAAAAAAAAAGAAAAAGAAAAAGAAAAAACAAATAGAGAAAAGAAAAAAAAAGAAAAAGAAAAGAAAAAAAAAAAAAGGAAAATAGAAGAAAAAAAAAAAAAGGCAGAAAAAAAAGAAAGAAAGCGTACAAGAAAAAAGAGAAAAGAAAAAAAAAAGTAGAAGAAAAGAAAAGAAAAGTATAAGAAGAAAAAGAAAAGAAAAAAAGAAAGTGCAAGAAGAAAAAGTAAAAGAGAAAAGCAGAAGAATAAAGAAAAAAAAAGCAGAAAATAGAGTTTAGACAATAAAAAGAAAAAAGGTTTAAAAGAAAAAGGTAAAAAGAAAAAGAGCAGAAGAAAAAGCAGAAGTAAAAGAAAGAAAGGGGAGTCGAAAAAAGAAAAGAAAAAGCAGACGAAACAGAAAGAGATATGAGAAGAAATAGAGAGAAAAGGCAGACTAAAAAGAAAGAAAAAAGAAAAAGTAGAAGAAAAAGAAAGAAAAAACAGATGAATGTAAAGATGAAAAAGCGAAAAAAGGAGAAAAAAAAATTGATAGAAAAGTAACAGGAAAAGATTCTTATATTTCCGATTCACTAATGCGCATGTCAAAAGCGTGGTTATCGGAGCATCACTTGTCTCTCCCGTACGCAGATACTGTCTTTCGACTTAGACAACTCACATAAGAAAAATGATTTGTAGCTTGTACTTATAAAATGACAGAGGCGGCTTTAAATGAATACAAACATAGGAATCATTGCGAAAGATAAATGCTCTTCTGTAAAGTGTCCAGAAGCAGAAAGTGACTGAAAGGTTGCGGGATGCCATTAAATTGGCCTCTTGCCTGATCAGCAGATTTGAGAGCCGCTTGAGTGAAATTATTTACCCAGCTCAGCAATAACCTGACTAAAGAGTTTCGTGAACAGGATGACTGTGTTGCGTTTTTCTTTTTTTTTTTTTTCATTTGGCGGATTTTCGAATACAAGGCTCAGGAGCCACTCAAGATAGGATTAATGTTATAATCGTAACGATGTGGGATATGAATGAAAGAGAAGGTGGTAGGAAGTGAAGATTATGAGGATAAGTGGGATAGATAACTATTGACCCTTCAGCTGGAGACCTTAATAACACACGCGATGGTTAGTTTCAAATTCCTAGCTCAGTGAATTATAATTTAATAACCAATAAATCTTGTAGTAGAATGATAAAGCCGTAAGAAACAAAGCCTATGAATGTTCCTTAAACTTTCTTGACTGCAATCCTGAGATTTTAGGCTCCTGGTGACTCTCGAGGCTAAAGTTACAGTTTTTCTACATTTAGTTTTTAACCTTTGGATTTTTTTTTTACTGAATCTCACCTTATATAAGATGTTAGGAAAGTTACTGCGCACTTTTCTAAACATTATTAAAATTTCAGATTTCACCGTAATATGCTTTTAACAAAATTATTTAAAATTTTCATTTATATTCTCCTCCTGTATTCTACATTGAAACATGACTGTTTAATAAAAAATATTTAAATAAAAATTTTCTTAAATATATATATATATATATATATATATATATATATATATATATATATATATATATATAAAAAAAGAACAGCAAGATATATAATCCGGTGTTCTTATAGATATTTTTATTTTACAAAATAGTGCTCAATGTAAATTTACAAACATTAATATCATAAATTAATTGATTTAAAATATGTTTTTTCGCTACACAGTTCTAACCATGTTTCAAATTTTTTAAAACATGGTTAGAACTGTGTAAAAAAAACATATTTTAAATCAATTAATTATAATATATATATATATATATATATATATATATATATATATATATATATATATATTAGTGGACATTTTCAATGCAAAACGAAGGAATTTATTAAAACAAAGTAACTAATAATAACAAAACAAAATTTCCTTAGCAACTGGAAGAAATAGCGTTCTCTAAATTCTTCCAGTTGCTAAGGACATTTTGTTTTGTTATTATTAGTTACTTTGGTTTAATAAATTCATTTCGATTTTTGCCTTGAAAAAGTCCACATTGGAGTCGGCTAATATTACAGTTTTACTATTGTCTTTTACATTTATAAATATTGTCCTTTTTTTGAGTCAATTGCTTCTTCCACCGCGAGGAAAGTTGGCTCTCTATGCCGCGCCAGGAAATTTTTCTCCCCGGAATCGATACTTCAAATATACAAAACAACCATTCGCCCTTGCATGGAGTATTGCTGTCATATATGGGCTGGAGCACCTTCTGCTTACCTCAGAGTTCTTGACAAGATCCAGTAACGGATATGTAATCTAATTGGCCCTGATCTGGCGTCTCGTCTGCAGTCATTCTCTCAGAGACGCGCTGTCGCCTCTCTCTGTCTTTTCTACAAATACTTCCATGGTAATTGCTCTGATGAGCTGCTTTCACTGGTTCGAATTCAAGCGCCCTACGAGGCTGGCATCCCGCTCCCACCCTTACACCGTAGAAACTTTCAATGTAGACGTCTCTTCTACTCCAATAGCTTCATACCTCGCACCTCTCGCCAGTGGAACATCCGCCTCAATTACTGTTTCCCTGAAAGCTATAATCTCCAACTATTCAAATGTAATGTCACCTCCAGTTACCTTGATCTACCCACTATCCTTCTCCTCATCCTTTCTTCTATCACTCCTATCTGCTCTCGCTCCAAATCTTCCGCAACCCCCTGCATCCTAGTGGCTTCACGCCTTGCTTGGGGCGAAAATTTAATTAAAAAAAAAAGGTTAACTCTGAGGAATTTTCATATATATATATATATATATATATATATATATATATATATATTTAGTGCCTTTTTTTTATATGTATGTATGTATTGTAATATTATCCATCCATCTATCTATTATCCATCTATCTATCTATATATATATATATATATATATATATATATATATATTCAAGTATGAATAGGGCCTGGTTTTTATTATTATCAGTGTCGGTTGATTGTTTATTTGCCATTAGTATTTCTGTGTACAAGAAAGTAGAAATCAATGTAAAGCATTGATATATGTTTGGCCGATATTTTTGTCTTGATTTACCAGCTGAATTTTGTGATATGGGCGAGTTTTACTTAAGCATCCGCAGTAGACGTGTTCGCCTCTGTTTTAGAAGGATCACTCTTTTAGTTTTGTTTCGTTTTTTCTGTTAGGCCGTAATATTGCAAAATTCCTTTAGTGATACCATGGGTCCGAAGAAAAGTAAGTGTAAACATCAGTGGTGAAGTTTTAGAGGCCTGGAACGGATCGGAAATATTCCCATTAATTTCAATGAGGAAAACTGATTTGAGATACAAGTCTTTTGAGTTACGAGCTAAGTCTTAGAAGGAATTAAACTCGTCTCTCAAGGCATTACTGCCTACACACACACACACACACACACACACACACACACACACACACACACATATATATATATATATTCATACATGTTTCATTAAATAATATAGGCAAGTGTTGTCTATTTATTTTATGTAAATTCTTTTCATAACGTCTGATAAGCTTAATAACATTATCATTAAACGAAGAAAGAAAATCATAATATTGATCCATATTTTTTAATCCTATCTAAGCTTTCGGCGTACATAAGCCATTATCAAAGATGTCAATTACTTTACAACATATTATGCAATATACGGACAAGACAGTGATGATAGTCTGTGATTGTTTACATGGATGATTTCCGAGCAACGATAAACACGTGCATATAAGACGCTAGAAGCGAAAATCGCACCGCAGCTCATGACGTCGTCACATGACCACGCGAGAGTGAATTCTGAGAAGTATATGGGGAAGCCGTTGGTATAAACCAATGGCTTCTGTTACCAATTATAGACATTTAAGGATATTTGTAGAGATTCCATAGTTGATTTTGTTTAGGTTGGGTTTCAACTGTTTGATATATATTGCTTCAAGGATTTTTAGTTTTTGTCTATTGTTTTCATGTCGAAGTATAATTGTGTTTTCGACAAGGATTTTACAGAATTTTGTGTGCGGCCAGACATGTTGTTTTAAATGCCTAACAATTTTATATATATATATATATATATATATATATTAATAATAAGAAAATAAAAAAATTAAAATCTTTAGACACACTGGGTTGTGATTAATATTCTTTCGTTTTTTTATTATTTTTTCCATTTAGATTCTCGACTAGTTTCGACTGAAATGGCCATCATCGGGAGGAGAAATATTTCTGCTTGCTGGTAGCAGTGAAGAAATATAGTCTTAAGATGTGGGTATATTTATGGATAAAGTGCTCAATATCAGAGATAGAGCGTGTGTAAATATAAAGGTGAACATAGAAGTCAACACTTAGAGGCGACAGTCTGTTTCATACTAGATGCAATCGTCAGGTCTGACGATTGCATGTAGCATGAAAAGACTGTCGCCTTTAAATGTTATTTTCTATGTTATATATATATATATATATATATATATATATATATATATATATATATATATATTTATAAAGAGAGATAGAGAGATAGAAAGATGAGGTTATAGTAGTTCCAACGACAGAAAAAGTGTATATATTAAAAAAGATGAGAGAAACCGCAAACGTTTTTGGCTGTCATGTGGATTATATAAATATATATATATATATATATATATATATATATATATATATTATGTTTTATTTTCCATAATTTTGCAACACGTTCTTCATGGAATGAATGTATATTTTCTACCTATTATTAAAATGAATTTATTTTTCCTGTGTTTTTCGACGTTAAATATTCTCAGGCGTAATTGTTCTAGTGAGACAAGCTTGCTAACCATTACACTGCCTTGGGGTGCCCAAATTTATAAATATATATATATATATATATATATATATAAGATATTCGGAAATTTACTGTGCACTTTTATAATCATTGTTTTTATATTTCAGATATTCCCCAAATATGGTTCTAACAACATTGATTATAAGTTTCATTCATATTCTCCTCCGGTGTTCTGTATTGAATCTTGTCTGTTAATGATAATAAAACGAGGGCATATTGGTTTTTCGAAACTTTTTAGAAGTTTACAGTTGAAATTGTAATGATAAATGAAGTGTGTGTGATGAATGAAAGAGTTTAGTGTCTGGAAGTGAATATTATAACGATGAAGATGAATTGAATTGAATAGGTTAATATTGAAGCGTTTAGGGAAGTACTCATTTGGGTGTCAGATCCAAGAAATAGCAATTCTTGAGAAAAGCTTCTTTTTTGTTTTTGTTTTAGGGTCAAAATTGAATTTTTACTGGTGGTGATTTTGCTATCAACACAAAGACTTGGAAAGACCTCACTAGATTTTCAACATCCTGATCCATACCCTTCTATTATACAATACTTTCATGAAAAATATCCCAGGATGTCCACCATAGAACTATTTCAATATCTGTTTTTGTAAAGTCTCTGGTATTATTACTCGTTCTTTATACATTGAACATCTGTCAGTTATGGAAAATGACTTTTCCTTACCACTGAATATTTTTAATTTTTTTTTCTTTACCACTCCTCAGATATTAGCACATTTTTATAATACACTATTTACATTATTGTCCCCATCTTTGTTGCCATATTTATCACAACGTTTCGGCCCTTCAGTATCTGTCCATATTTCTGAGATGAACTATTATGTACACTATTTACATTATTCGGACTATTGTCCTCATCTTTGTCGCCATATTTATCACAACGTTTCGGCCCTTCAGTATCTGTCCATATTTCTGAGATGAACTATTATGTACTTTATTTACATTATTCGGACTATTGTCCTCATCTTTGTCGCCATATTTATCCACAACGTTTCGGCCCTTCAGTATCTGTCCATATTTCTGAGATGAACTATTATGTACACTATTTACATTATTCGGACTATTGTCCTCATCTTTGTCGCCATATTTATCACAACGTTTCGGCCCTTCAGTATCTGTCCATATTTCTGAGATGAACTATTATGTACACTATTTACATTATTCGGACTATTGTCCTCATCTTTGTCGCCATATTTATCACAACGTTTCGGCCCTTCAGTATCTGTCCATATTTCTGAGATGAACTATTATGTACACTATTTACATTATTCGGACTATTGTCTTCATCTTTGTCGCCATATTTATCACAACGTTTCGGCCCTTCAGTATCTGTCCATATTTCTGAGATGAACTATTATGTACACTATTTACATTATTCGGACTATTGTCCTCATTTTTTTGTCGCCATATTTATCACAACGTTTCGGCCCTTCAGTATCTGTCCATATTTCTGAGATGAACTATTATGTACACTATTTACATTATTCGGACTATTGTCCTCATCTTTGTCGCCATATTTATCACAACGTTTCGGCCCTTCAGTATCTGTCCATATTTCTGAGATGAACTATTATGTACACTATTTACATTATTCGGACTATTGTCCTCATTTTTGTCGCCATATTTATCACAACGTTTCGGCCCTTCAGTATCTGTCTATATTTCTGAGATGCGGTATTACGTACACTATTTACATTATTCGGACTATTGTCCTCATCTTTCTAGCCATATTTATTACAACGTTTCAACCTTTGTACGCTCCGGCTTTTTTCAGGTGCTTGGAATGTCGAACTGAACCTTTTATTTCGCCCACTGATGTAGACTGTTCTAGTTCCACGTGCCATGTTTAATGAATGTCAGTTATCAAGGACACATGGCACAGTGGATAAAGGCGTTTGTTAGATCTAGTGACAGGGCCCGAAGAGTGTGAGTTCAATACCCGGTCAAGGCAGTGAAGAACTTTCAGAGGGAAATTTACAGGATATAATTGATAACTGACATCCATTAAACATGGCACATTACTTCCACCGTGCTGCCTATCGACTATAATATTAACTAGCCCTAAAAATGATTATAATGTAGAAATGTTTGAAGGAGCCAGCATATCGTTTATGGCCCACATTTTTTTTTCAGGGTCCAATTTTATCAATAACTTGGTTAATTTGCGGCATAAATAATTCGCATTTGTCTTCAGCCAGTTTAAAACCAAACTCTCTTATTCATTTGAACAATCTTGCTATGTGGCTTTTGTGCTTATCTACCATTCTACTTTGAATCATAATATCATCCAAGTATCCATCTGAAAATCGAGTACTACCAGCATAGTATTTATAATTTGCTGGAGAAATTGCTGGAGAAATTTTCACACCAAATGTAGTCTGTTAAATCAAAATAACCCTTTAATGCATAGGAATTGTAAGAAATTTCTTACTTCAATTTCAACTTGATGGTATTCATCTGATAAATCAGTTTTCCTAAAAGACTCCTCAAGATTGTTCAGTCATTTCATGTGAATATGAAGGGTGTCATACAATTTGGTGACAGATAAAATGCTGTTCTATTTGTCTTTTTTGAGAGCGATATCCAATTCCGTGGGATGCTAATTAGATACATACTGCTTTCATTGACCTCATAAAAGCAATTGATCTTGTGAGCAGTGATGGCTTATTCAAGATCACTTGACAGAATCTGTTGTCCTACAAGACTCCTCAAGATTATTCAGTCATTTCATGTGAATATGAAGGGTGTCATACTATTTGGTGACAGACAGAATGCTCTTCTATTTGTCTTTTTTGAGAGCGATATCCAATTCCGTGGGATGCTAATTAGATACATACTGTTTGCAGATGAGACATCATTGGGAAGGTCTTTGCTCATATGGTCCACAGTAGACTACAGAAGCCCGATGAGAGGGTAGAAGCTCCCAGTGTAGTTTCAAGTCAGAGCATTCCATGATTGACATGACCTTCTCTCTTTGACAACTACAGGAGAAATGCTTAGAACAGAAACAAACACTGTACATTGCTTTCATTGACCTCATAAAAGCATTTGATCTTGTGAGCAGTGATGGCTTATTCAAGATCATTTGACAGAATCAGTTGTCCTACAAGACTCCTCAAGATTGTTCAGTCATTTCATGTGGATATGAAGGGTGTCATACAATTTGGTGACTCTTATTCAGAGGCTTTCAGTATGTGCAGCTGTATGAAGCACCTACCTTATTAGGCATCTTCAGTCATTCTGAAACATTTATTCAGGGCATATTAATTGTAAGAAATTTCTTTCTTACTTCCATTTTAACTTGATGGTATACATCTGACAAATCTATTTTGGAGAATATAACCCCCCCCCCCTTGTAAATCCTTCTTCGGTCGTTGTTAATGGATAATTATGCTTTTCTAAGGCATTATTCAAGCCTGTTGAATAATCTACCCATACTCATAATTTACTAGTCTTTTTTTTTGCTGCCCAACTTGAAATGTCTGTTCAAGCTTTGCTAATATTCTTGCCCTTATTTCATTATCTTTGTGTGACTTTCAGACCCAACATGAAAATTAAACATTTGAACTGCTCTATCATTAAATATTTAATTTATTTTTGTCACATTCTCTGTTCACTATAACTCCATATATGGAAAAAACATCTTTCTTTTTTTCTTCAATTTGAAAATTGACATTGCATATGGAAAACACATTTTTGCCAAAAATTGTCAACAAAACTTTTACCGTGTTTTTAAAATTCACGTGACTTTTTTTTCTTTTTTTTTGTAGTATAAAATTACAGTACCTTTTGTGTTCTTTAGTTCCCAACCTCCTTAGTAGTATCCACACTTTTTTCCCCCTTCAGTCCACCCCACACAATGAAACCATCAAAAACATGCCTCAAACGTGAGGTTATCATCTGGGACATAATTAAATTCCAGAATTAAATTTGAAACTGAATCCATTGGAGTTGAAATTTTTTTCTCTTTCACTTAAGACAGCTTCCAAAACCTGTGTCTGGCATTGGAAAAGTAGCTGTAACTCCTCCATTTTGGTAGAAGGGAAAAAAATTTTTTTTTTCTAATTTTCGCAATCTTGTCTCGTCGCCACTGTTGTAATGTGTCTATTACTTAGTTTAGTTCAGTTGCAGATTACTATTGTATTGTCTCAGACAACGACTAAATACAGCTTTTGCTGTTTCCTCTCATCCCACGTTCTATTCTCACATTTATACATGTGCAGGCAAGACCACCTTGTTGCTTGGGGTATAACACACCTCCAAAGTAAAACTGCTCTCTTTCAATCATCAGAGAGAATCCTTTTTACCTTCCATCATCATTGCTGATGCTAACCTCCAGGAGAGAAACTCATTGTGCCTTCTCAAACTCATATTTTCAATTGACATGAAGTGGAATGATTATATTGTATCAATTGCTAGTTATGCTGCTAGGAAAGTTGGTTTTCTCTGCTATGCTAGACAATTTTTCTCATCGCCACTGTTGTAATGTGTCTATTACTTAGTTGAGTTCAGTTCAGCTTTAGATTACTATCGTATTGTCTCAGACAATGACTAAATACAGCTTTTGCTGTTTCATTATTTATTGCACAAAGTGCAAATGTGGTACCAAGCCAAAAATTGGGGATAGAGAAGACTGGTTTTCATTTGTCTTATACTTAAACTTAGCTAGCCACAATCACTAACCCAAATATGTTACAATAACCCTTTCACCAAAACAACACTTTCTTATTTATTACATCCACCATAATGCTTCAGAGACTCCATGAAGTCCCAAGCAGTCCCCATATTTAAAATTTGTCTGTGGGGGCGGCAATAAAATAACAACTTTAAAAAATTATAACCCCAATGAATAAAATGGAAAAAGTTTTATTTATATGAAACAACAAAACAGTGTTAGTAATTAAAAAATCCTTAAATGGGACAGAAACATTAGTTAAGTGGACGAAACTTATGCAGGACTTAAATAATGGAAACATTCATTTGTCATACCACTCTATTAAAAACACACTCATTAAAACAACAAAAAAGACGAAAATCAGACCCGAAATACAAAAGACGTTCAGAATCCACCAGAGAACTGACATCTCTGGTCACCTAACGGGAGTGTAGAGGGGAAAGTGGAGGCAAAACTAAAAATGGTCAATTAACATACATCCCCTAGCTAAGTTAAACAAGCCGAAAAAACAAGCCTAATCTACCCTATTTTGGGCGAGGTTACCAATGTTTAATCCAGTAATTCAAAATATGCTTTATGTCTAACCGGCATCAAAATGCCATTCTAAGTCAGCAGCTTTTACTCGGCACAAACGCGTAAAACTCACCCACCTTTTGCCAAATTCTGATGGACAGGATCGTTTCATTTTCGTCCTAATCTTGATTTTAAGCTGGTACCTAAATAACAAGATTAGTTGGGAACAGGTAAACTTCTCGCCCTCAGAATTCCTTCTGTCGTCGTCCATATCACGACTCGCATAACGCCTAGTAAGCAAAGGGACACCTAGTACCAAGCCTTAGTCGACGGTGCTACGACATTATTACAAGCAGAACTGGCCACGAGGACAAAGAACTTTCAGCGCAGCATGCGAACCATGATGTCTTCAACACAACGGACCTACAATTCTGCAATGGAAGAAGGCGTAACCGAGGGTCTCCACCGACCTACCACCCCACCGCCCCACCGCAGCGAACGCTGTATGGAGATTTTTCCAAACCCGCAGAACAAAGACTCTTGCCGACTCAGAGGGTCTTTCGAATCAGCAGCCAAGTGAGTGAAGCCTCATCCTTATTGAGGCATTTCAACTCAGGCGCTTAAGACCATATGAAGCGACCTCCTGCTTTGTAAGACCGAGCTCGCCTATCAGAGCATCTTAAACGAAACCCCTAACTAGTGCATGATATAACGCCTCACGGGACAACGCCTGCACGTCGGAGAGGACATCCGTAGCCTGTAAGAAGAACTTAAGAGCAAGCCAACAGTCACGATAGAAGGAGCACTCGCATCGGGGTAAACGGCGAGCCTCCACGAGTGCACACTTCTTAGGGATGGGAAAATCTTACGGACGTCATCCTTGCAGAATTTACCATTCTAATCCAGTTGCAAACACATCCGGTCTAGGAAAGAGATGCGAAGCGTATGTTGAAGAATCTCAACGCAAAGTATACATAGACCACCTTCAGAAGGGTCGAGGTAACAGATCTCCTGACATACCTTGGGAGCCTTGAAGGAGGAGAACAAGAGCCTTATTTGATCCAACACTGTGGTAGATGAGAGTGGAAGTACGGAGTATCGGTAAGGGAGAATTGGGCAGATGTGCGCGGTACATACTTCTGCCATCCCATTTAAGGAAATATTCCTCCGAGACCACGGACCAACTGCGACCACGGCCTTCTCCTGCACCTCCGGCCAATTCATTTCAAAGAGGAAATCGGGACCGAACCAGACGCCGAGTATCTTGACCGGCCCGTACATCCAGAGGAAAGGCCAAGAAAGAGAAATTCCCTTCCACGTACCCAACTGCAAGCCAACAGACTTATTGCGGTTGATCTTAGCCCCTGTCACGCTCAGATTTCTCTGTCGACTTCGGAGTACTTGGCCGAGGTGGTAACAGCAGGTAGGGAAATTCCGCGGAGAACCGGATTCGTCTTTAACATGTGAGGGAAAGGCTCCAAGGTAAGAACGTAAAGCGAAGGCGATAGCGGACAACCTTGACGAATAGACGAGACAATACGAAAGGTTCTGATCTTACTCCATTCTCTTCTACCAGCGTACCGGAGGACGCATACAGAAGTCATATCCAGGTGCAGAAGTACGGCCCGAAATCGGTGACAGAATGGACAGTCTCTAGAAATTGATGGTCAACGACATTGAATGATTTGGACTGATCTAAATTGATTTTCATATTTGGATTGTGTGAGATGTATTATTTGTGTGTCTTTTGAATACTATAAGCTTTCCTACTAATATTCAAAAATCTCACAAATAATACATCTCATACAGTCAAAACATGAAGAGAAACTTAAAAACAATAAAAACAAAACCCCCTTCAAAATGGCAGAGGAAGTGGCGGTAACCACTTGAGACAATGGACGTTATGGACAGTTTTTGTATTCGCACCAAACGTAAAAATTTTAAAACAAAACGCTGGAAAAACTAAATAAAAAATTAATAAAATTGTACGTCATATTTGACAAAAGATGTTTTAAAGAAAGATTTCGGGCCAAATATACATAATATATATATATATATATATATATATGAAGAAACTTAAGTCTTAAGATGTGCTATATTTATGGGATAAAGTGCTCAATATCAGAGATAGAGCGTGTGTAAATATAAAAGTGAACATAGAAGTCAATACTTAGAGGTGACAGTCTGTTTCATGCTAGAAACAATGCAATCATCAGGGTGGCCTGACGATTGCATCTAGCGTGAAACAGACTGTTCTTCATTATATATATATATATATATATATATATATATATATATATATATATATATATATATAATTTTTGAATTTGTAGTTCTGATGAATTGGGTCCTGAGTAGGATTCCGATGTAATAAATTTAACCATTGAATATAGGTTTGGGGTTTATATATATATATATATATATATATATATATATATATATGTGTGTGTGTGTGTGTGTGTGTGTGTGTGTGTGTATGTATGTGATTGAATCTGCTACCTTGGTTTCAACCATACGGTATCCTCAGGCGATTTTATCATTTGAAAAAATTATTATGATTTGATAATATTCTTATTACATATATATATATAATATCTCTCTCTCTCTCTCTCTCTCTCTATATATATATATATATATATATATATTATTAGAAAGTGGAAAAATCTTTTTCGTGTAATATATTTCATCTTTTAAAATATCATTAGACTTTTACGTTGATGTGATTTAAAAAAAAAAGTCGCCTAAGCAAGGCGGGAATATCACAAGAACGAGGTGGGTGGGTACATGAAGCGAAAGTGAAAGAAAACGAAGACAATGAGGATGCGTTTAAAATCCTTTAGTCGGGTCACCAGGGAAAACAATCTTGTCGGAGCAGTTGCCATGAAAATATTTGTAGAGAAGAGAGGGGGAAGTCACGTCAGGTCGGTGAGAAAGTGACTGAAGTCGATATTCCTGGACAGGATCGTTTACATTACAGATTCGTCTTTGGCTTTTGTCAATAATCTCGACATGTATATTAGGAGCACCAGACCAGATATGGCAACATGCGCATGAAGGAGAGGGGACATTGAAATAAAAAAATTTTTATATATGTATTTTCGGTGTATAGTCGATTTCATTTTACTTTCTTTTTCTTTGAGTTTTTATCGCTTCTATTATTAAATATTTTTAATTAAATATTAAATATTTAATTAAATATTAAATTAGATATGAAATATTTAATTAAATATGAAATATTTAATTAAATATTTAAAAATTAAATATTTTTATCGCTTTTATTATTAAATATCACACAATTTTCCCACTTTATTATAGACTTTCCTACAATTGTTCTTGATATATAAAAAATATTATTTATCGTTTTCCCATATATATATATATATATATATATATAAGATAGATAGATAGAGAGAGTGAGAGAGAGGAAATGATGAGAAGAGGGAGTGTGTGAAAGAGAACGTTTCAGAATAAATGATGTTGACATTCAGTGATGTTTCTTCTTACGGGCTTTTTTTGGTGGGAAATGCCGAGAAGGCCATATCTGGTTGGCGCCAACTCTATTAGGAAGAAAAGAACGAACAGACTTGAGTCATGTTGTATGAATCAAGTGCTGATAGGCCTCTACCATTGTTCCTTGGGGCCACATACAATCATTACATTAATTTAGAAACACTTCTCCTCCGCAACTCTGCTATTTACATTAACAGTGTATACATACCTAGACACAGTTGTGTAAGCGTATGAGTACATACTTGCATATATATATGGGAAAACGATATATAAATTTTTATCTTATAAATTTCTATTCTCACCATAACAACAAAATAAAATCAGGAACACCTATCCGATTTCTATTTAAGAATTTTTAGGCCCCAACATTTTCATGAAAAGGAGAGGTACATAGAAAATACTTTTAAAGTTCCCAAAACTCTAATTCTTTAATGTTCACCTAGAAACAAAAAATCTCGTAAAAGCATATTTCGAAAAAGAAGAGAGCGCCTTGTTGACAATCCAACAAATCAGAAAACATTGTTCTGCCCACCAACTCTATCATAAAAATAGAAATGAAAATAACTTATCTAAGCTTAATATAAAATTAGTTACAACTATTTAAAAAAAGAAGACAAAACAAGTTAAAACTTGAAGCAGGAATTTACTCTATTTAGTCAGTCAGTTATGTGCAATACGTGATACACACTTACGATACATGACTGACGAGGCAGATTTTTTCCCCGCAGTAGGTTGCCATTTCTTCCTGCGGTACACTAGTTGCCATCCAAGTCCATCCGGTTTGTCCTGCTATTTATCCATAGCTGGTGGGGGGTGTAGAAGAAAAGGATTCATACCTTTCCTAAGAGTATTATCAAATAAATGAATGTAATGGTTTTGAAATCAGAGTTGTACTTCACTTAGACGAGTTGCCATCCAGGGCTATAGAACCCGGTCTGTACTGCTATTTATCCATAGCTAGCGAGAGAAGAAGAGGATTCATACCTTTCCCAAGGGTATTATCAAGTAAATGAATATAATGGTTTTGAATTCAGAGTTGTCCTTCTCCCAGACCTATTGCCATCCAGGGCTATAGAACCCGGTCTTTCCTGCTATTTATCCATAGCTGGGGTGAGAGAACAAAATGATTCATACCTTTCACAACGGTATTATCAAGTAAGTGAATGTAATGGTTTTGGATTCAGAGTTGACCTTGTCTTAGATCGCTTGCCACCCAAGGCTATAGAACCCGTTCTGTCCTGCTATTTATCCATAGCTGTTGAAGAGGGGATTCATACCTTTCCCAAGGGTATTGGCATGTAGGTGAATGTAATGCATTCGACTGGACTTCGAACTCGGCTCTCCGATTCCTAAATTCGAGCCGCTATCGATTACGCCACCATAGGAGAAGCATCAAAAAATTAAATAAATTATTATTTTAAATAAATCTTTAAGGAATCTTTTACAAAACGACATACTGAATGCATTATTTGCTTACGTAATAAGTCTGACTAGATTTTCACATGTAATGATTGCTACAAGGAATACATAGGAGAAACCTCAATCTACAGGTCCACCATCCATCATCCGGATATCCATATTTCGAAAAGTTCTGAAGACCAAAACATTACAAAAAGTTAAAATTTGAAGGAGCAGTTTACTCTATTGCCTGTAATAATTGACACAAAATATACATCAGAGAAACTTCAAGGAATTTAAATAAAAGATTTTATGAACACAAATTTCACAAAACAACACATTAAATGAATTAGTTTCTCACTGTAAGGAGACTGACCACAATTTCAATATAAAAAATGCTACACTGATCAAAGGCGGAAACAATTCCCTAAGATGAAAATGTCTAGAGAGTGCCATGATCGCAAAGACATCTCCAGTAAATTTGCGTCCAGGCTCTTACAATTCGGCATATCTGGTAGATCTTCTATTATCCCAGCGTGACATATCAAATAACAAAAATGATAGAAACAAAAAGAAAAAGAATGTAAATGAAATCAGTTATGTACACAAAAAACATGCACAAAAATGATGAGCAGTTTAAAAATTTGAATTCCCAGCATCTCTCGTTCGTATGCATGTCTCGTCTAACCGACGTAAACACATTTAGTCCGATGAAGTCCTAAAAGCCGAAACGCGTCACACGAAAAACATTTTTCCATTTTGTTATGCATCTTTCCCCAAAACTGTTCTTGATATATAAAAATAATATACTGTTACCCCTATATATATATATATATATATATATATATATATATATATATATATATATATATATATATATATATATATATCAGGAGGAGCAGTAGCTTTTGCTAAAGTCATTCACAGCTAAACATTATCTTCCCTAGTTTCCATTCTACATTATGTTTCCCCGTACCAAAAGGATCGACGTGATATTTTGAAGTCCTTTTGTCAAACCTGGGCGAACATGTCTATCATCCCTGCCTATTGTCACTTGAGTGTTACCACGTATTAGAATTTCATTCTCATGATCTTGATTCCTCGTGTTTTCTTTAGGTTCAACCTACAGCAAACATCCTGGCTCAGAGGCATCACAACTGTCCTGATAATTACTGTTCTGGCACATCAAATACACGTATTATTCGTGTTGTGAGGGACAATATTTCCATACAAGTTTGGACTCAACCATCGGACGAAAGACATAAAAATACTCCTACATAAAGAGGAGTATCAGGAGAAGCAGTAGCAGCAGTGAATTTTGCTGAAAACAGTCATTCATGGCTACTCATCGTCTTCCTTAGTCTTTATTCTCCGTTATGTTTCCCTGTACCAAAAAGTAATAAAATTGTTATTAAACCAATTCTAATTTTCTACTGTTGTTTTTGATGACTCAGTTACCATAGTTACAGTACAAACTCTCAGTCATTTGTGTCCAGTGTTAAAACAGTTAAAATTTATAACTCTGTTAATAATACATTTATTGTTTTATGTCACTTGGTAAGATGTTGGATAAGTTTTCAGTTAAAGCTAAATACTAACATTCGCTTTAAACATTATCCCGTGCAACTGGCCACGTAAAACATTTATTTTTTCCTACTGTAGACAGTCAGTAACAGTTCAGCGATTGCTTGTAAAATCTACAATAAACAAAATACATAATTATCCAACCGATGACATATCTTTTGTTTGTTGAATTAATAAATGTAAAGTGAGGAGAATGGATTGGACAGGTAAGAAAAGAATTCTTTTTTTCCTTTTAGGGTGGAGTTCAAATATGTGTCAGAATATGGCGTCAGGCCTTGATTAAGAGAAACAAGGAAAATGCTTGCTGTCGTCCGGGGGGAGAAACAACAACAAAAGAAGGAAAATAAAAGAAAGAAAACAAAACGAAAGAGAGGAAGAAAGAAAGGATAAGGATAAAGCAAGTTTTCAAATAATGATAAAAGATTGAATGAACTGGAACACTGAAGAAGTCTAAAACGAAAATGAAAAAAAGAAAAAAGAAGAAGAAAAAAGAATTATATAAAAATAACGGTTAATTCAGGCGGGAAAAGATAATCTTGTGTTGGCATCCATTTTTAAACTCAGACAAATTTGTCGTTTTTGAACCAACGTGACTAACAGTTGAATCCTCCCCCCACCCGCTGATCACCGATAAAACAAAAGACAAATTCAACCAAAAACGATGCGTGCTACAACTGTGTGTGTGTGTGTGTGTGTGTGTGTGTGTGTGTGAGTGAGTGTGTGTGTGTGTGTGAGTGAGTGAGTGTGTGTGTGTGTGTGTGTGTGTGTGTGTGTGTGTGTGTGTGTGTGTGTGTGTGTGTGTGTGTGTGTGTACAAAAAATATATCAATAACGATATTGTCCAAGAACAAACAAAACTATCTTGTGTTGCATAACCTGGCAACGCAATCTGCGATTTTAATATACCTATGTGCTGTGTCCCTTCATGACCTTGGTGAATATGGCTCTCCACAATTTTCTATCCTTTGTAGCTGTTAATAAATGTTCTTTTTTTGTTATCTTTCCTAAACTTTGTTCCGCCATCCATTTACTCACGTAGCTAAGTAGGTAAAGCGTTGTTTTCCTCTCTCCCGCTTGCCTTTAATGTCCTGTGAGTATCAATTTTTCCAAGCCCTCTTTTCTCATTATGTCCCTAGAAATTTTAACTGTCTCTTCTTATACCTTTTCTTACCATTTTCGCTTGATCACATGTTCAGTCCTTGTTATTCTCAGCATTCTTCTGTAGAGCCACATTTTTGCTGCTTGAAGTCTCTTCATCTGTGAGGGGATTGCCCAGCATTCTCTGCCATATTCGGGGACTAATTTTTGTACTCTTTTCTTTGTTTTTAATGAAAAATTTCCTGTTTCTTACTACTTTGCTTAGCTTTTGGAAGACGTCTTTCACTATTTCAATGCACCTTCGGATTTCTATGCCACATTTCCATCCTCTGTTA
Source organism: Acanthosepion pharaonis (assembly GCA_903632075.3). Taxonomy (NCBI): domain Eukaryota; kingdom Metazoa; phylum Mollusca; class Cephalopoda; order Sepiida; family Sepiidae; genus Acanthosepion; species Acanthosepion pharaonis. The sequence continues at coordinate 1,150,320 of CAHIKZ030000428.1, forward strand.
ATTTACTTCCCAGATATTTAAATTGTCATTCACGTATGATCTTGGTATCTTCTATACGTAATTTGCATGTGGGGGTAGTTCCAGTTGTTAGTGTTGCGTAAGAGTGATTCCAAAGCCCAGGCAACTTTGATTTACTTAATAGCCATAAAATAATTAATTTAACTAGAAAAAAAAAAGATCTACAGTAAGAAAGAATCATCTCTTGGTAATAAAACATTTATTAAAGTTTTTAAATTGAAAATAATTTATCTAAACACAACATAAAATGTGTTACAACTACATATAAAACTATAAAATACAAAATCAAATAATAAGCTAAAACTTCAAGGAGGAATTTACTCTGTTACCTGTAATAATTGCCACAAAGACTATATCGATGAAACCTCAATGAATTTAAATAAAAGATTATTTATATAAAAGGGATCTTTTACAAAACATCACGTTAAATCCATTAGTTGCTCGCCATAATGAAAGAGACGTTTCCCTTGCTTGACGGATCTTCTATTATCAAAATTTGGGATATTTAATATAAAAAGTGACGGAAACATTAAAAAAAAAAAAAGGTTTTTAATTGAAATCGGTTAGATTATTTCCACAAAACATATATAAAAAATATTCTCTTTGGTTCGTATGATTGTAATGTCGCCTAACCATAAACTTAGTCCGATGAACTCCTAAAGGAAGAAACGTGCCACATGAAAACTTTTTCCACTTTGTTATACTTCTTTCCCCTTAACATTTAGTAATTTCTCTTGTTGTAATTGCTCTATTTTATTGTTTGTTGTTGCCATAAAATATACGAGAAGGAATTACTTATGTGTCACTTATATTGCATTATATCCTATTATAATTGTGTTTGTCTCTCCCGTATGTTAGTTAGCACGACCTTTACGCCCTGCCAGTACCTCATAAATAATGAACCATTCCGCGTTTTGATCGCCTGGAAAAAGGGAAAAAGAACGAAAGAAAGAGGAAAGGAAGATAGAAGATAGATAGAGAGAGAGAGAGAGAGAGAGAGAGAGAGAGAGAGAGAGAGAGATAACTAGAAGGAGAATCAGATTAAACTGATACGAACAGCTACTACACTTTGATACCAGCCAAAAGACACGAAAGCTGGTATTTTTTTAGTGCGCCCACGTCACTACCGATTTTTAAAATACTTCTTTTGTTCAACTAATACAAGACCCAAGAGCCACTCAAGGTAGAGGGTTACTGCATGGAGTTATATTAGCGTAGGAAAGGACAAGCATTAGGAGTATGGATCTGAAGTAAACTTTAAGAAGGAACTGGAAACACAATCTCAAACAAGAAACAGGCGATAAACCACTACGCCTGTTCAAAAGCCGTACTATCGGGCGACATTTAAGCTAACTCTTGTGGAGGGTTCTTAATTAGGCATTCATCATAATGGGTACGGAAGATTAGATGTGATAGGCAACAATAAACTATAGAAGAACTCAAAATTGATCGCTGCATTTAAGTATTGCATTAATATTTAAGTTTACATTTTAAAAGTTCAACGATAATTCTTCTGTCGCCACTTAATTTAAAGACAATTTGGTGTACGTAGGTCCTTATTTCCGTACAAACAATTATTTTTTATTTAATGGGTGCCTTTCGCTGAATTTCTTAATTTATTTCGGTTATTCCTAAATTTATTTCCAAGTTATAAAAATTGTTATCGCAAAAAAAAAAAAAAAAAAATCGCAAAAAATCACCGAAAAAAGTCGCATTGATGAAAACTTGGAAATCCCAAATTTCAGGATGTTTTTAATTTGCTCACAGAATCGGCCTAATTCCAAAATATGTTGGACTACGGCCTCTACGAGTCAAGTTGAAAAAGTGTGACACACTGATACACTCACATTTGCATTTATTATATAGAAGTAGCACTCAATAACCTTACAGTACAAACAGTCAGTCATTTCTGTCCGGTGTTAAAACAGTTAAAATTTATTACTCTGCTAATGATACTTTTATTGTTTTACGTTAATTGGTAAAATGTTGGATAAGTTTTCAGTTAAAGCTAAATACTAACATTCGCTTTAAACATTATCCCGTGCAACTGGCCACGTAAAACATTTATTTTTCCTATTGTAGACAGTCAGTAACAGTTCAGCGATTGCTTGTAAAATCTACAATAAACAAAAAAATACATAATTATCCAACCGATGACATATCTTTTGTCTGTTGAACTGATAAATAGAAAGTGAGGAGAATGGATTGGACAGATAAGAATTATATATATATATCCCATTCAACTGGTCGAGTAAACATGCAAACAACGAAAATTTCATTTCCTTTTCCTTTTTCAGGCCATAATACTAACATTTATCTTTTAGCACGCAACAAAAATTCGAGGTAAGAAAAAACCCAGACACTACTTGTATTTTTTTTAAAATAAATTGTTTGGGCACTGATTACACAAATGTATGTATATCTATCTATCTATCTATCTATCTATCTATCTATCTATCTATCTATCTATCTCAGTCTGTTCATATCTATCTATCTATCTCAGTCTGTTCATATCTATCTATCTATCTATCTATCTATCTATCTATCTATCTCTATCTATCTATCTATCTATCTATCTATCTATCTATATATATATATATATATATATATATATATATAGGCAGCAATCCTTCATTTATGCATGTTTCCTTAATAACGACAGACAAGATACTACGGTTGAGCTTTTAATTTAATTTTTCTTGCGTTCTAACAAGTGCTTTCTAAAAACTGTCTAAATATTTTATATTTCCGACCGCTCAGAAATATAAAACATTTGATCAGTTTTACACACCCTTTGTCCAGAAAAGAAAGCACTTGTTAGAACACAAGAAAAATTAAATTAAAAGCTCAACCGTAGTATCTTGTCTGTCGTTTTTAAGGAAACACACACACACACACACACACACACACACACACACACACACACACACACACATATATATATATATATATATATATATATATATGTGTGTGTGTGTGTGTGGAAATAATAAAAATATTAATAATTAAAATCTTCAGACACACTGGGTTGAATAATAATATTTTTTCGTTTTTATTATTATTTCATTTAGATTCCTTGATTAGTTTCGGCCAACATGGTCATCATCAGGAGAAAAAAAATCTGCTTTTTAGTAGCAGTGAACTACAGAAATGAATGTCTTGATGGAGAAAATGAACTTTTGTCTGTAGTTTTCATTTGTTTTTTTTTAACATGAATTTTGGTCAGACATTGTGTTGGTCAAACAGTCTCGTTTAAGTTGTTATTTAAGATAAGAGCTGGATGGATTTATGCTGCTCTGAATTCCCTTGGTCTGTTGGATTAAATGAAATGTGAATATATATATATATATATATATATATATATATAAAACTATTTAGTCAGAAGAGAAGATCCGACTTCGAAGACTTTATCTGCCAGCCATAAAACGCGAAGCACTGGAGATTCAGCTAAAATCATTTTCCTCTATGTTAGTGTAGCAATCATAGAGTCATATAGTTCGAAATTCTATAAAGCTTATGCGGATCGTGAGACACTGAAGAAGGCCAGATTGTACAACAGCTGAAACGTTACGAAAAAAAAATAATCAAGACATTAGTTTGTTGATAATTTAAATAGTAATGAGTCTTCTCTTTACTTATCCTTTTTATTGTTTCGCTTGATTATTACTTGAATAAATTTTAGTATTGTAGATAAAGGCGGTCTAACAGTTCAAATCGGTGGAAACTGAAATCGGAACGTTCAGTTCGCATCCCGATTGAGTCATCGTATATTCACTTCGCAAAGGCTTAATTCCATCTCTTCTCCAACAGCCAGGTATCTGGTTAGACTGGGCCTCTCGAAACTTGATTAGTAATCAGTCTAAGAGATGAAGAACTCTGACTTCCAAACCGTGGAATAAGCAATGGGAAACCATTCCGTTATCTTTTCTAATCATGACAATATGCAACATACAGTTATTAAAGAAAAGGGAAGCTGTGGAGAGACATGGTCACCATTGTTCTGAATAGACATGATACTTTGAGGTTATTAATAGCGCTGTTATCTGTCTCTCTCTGATACTTCTTTGTTAGTATTACTGTTATGTTTATCTCCCTAAATAAAAGCTAAGGTCAGTTGGTTGTAATGTCACGTCACGTTATATTTTAAGACGTTCTTCGTAACCAAAAGGGATGAAAACCCGTTTAAATTTACAAGCGTATCATGAGGCAATTGAAGCAAGGAAGATCGAAAATGCTAAAACCTTTTATTATCTGCAATGACCAGATCTTTCTTTCTTTCTTTCTTTCTTTCTTTCTTTCTTTCTTTCTTTCTTTCTTTTTTCCTCTTCTTTCTCCCCATCTTCCCTCTCTTATCTGCAATGACCAGTGACGTTTGCACTCGTAAAAGGAAATTTGTTATCAAAATTTTCAGTTTAACTTTAAGAGAGAAAGAAAGAATGAAAGAAGAAGACATTTTTTATCTTTTTTTAATTTATGTTTCTCTTTCGAATTCTTCTTCTCTCTTCTTTTTCCTCATTTGCATTCCACACTTTTTTCTTTCATATCTCATTCCTTCCTCTGTTCTTTCTTTCTTTCTTTCTTTCTTTCTTTCTTTCTTTCTTTCTTTCTTTCTTTCTTTCTTTTTTTCTTCCTTTCTTTCTTCCTTTCTTTCTTTCTTTTTAATTTCTTTCGGTTTTCGTTCTTTTTTTCTTTCTTTCTTTCTTTTATTTTCCAGAGCGAATACTCTTTCTTTCTTTCTTTCTTTCTTTCTTTCTTTCTTTCTTTCTTTCTTTCTTTTCCAGAGCGAATACTCTTTCATTCTTTCTTTCTTCCTTTCTTTCTTTCTTTTTAATTTCTTTCGGTTTTCGTTCTTTCTTTCTTTCTTTTATTTTCCAGAGCGAAGACTCTTTCTTTCTTTCTTTCTTTCTTTCTTTCTTTCTTTCTTTCTTTCTTTCTTTTATTTTCCAGAGAGAATACTCTTTCTTTCCGTCTTTCTTTCTTTCTTTCTTTCTTTCTTTCTTTCTTTCTTTCTTTCTTTTCCAGAGCGAATACTCTTTCATTCCTTCAATCGTTCTTTCTTTCTTTCTTTCTTTCTTTCTTTCTTTCTTTCTTTCTTTCTTTCTTTCTTTCTTTCTTTTATTTTCCAGAGCGAATACTCTTTCTTTCTTTCTTTCTTTCTTTCTTTCTTTCTTTCTTTCTTTCTTTCTTTCTTTTCTCCTCTTCTCTCTTCCTATCTTTTTCTTTCTTTCTTTCTTTCTTTCTTTCTTTCTTTCTTTCTTTCTTTCTTTCTTTCTCGCAATTTTTGTTTCTCCCAATTCTTTGTATATTTTTCTCCTCCTCATTCTCCTTATCTTCCCTCTTATCTCCTTCTCCTTATTCTTCGTCTTCTCTTTCTCTTTCTTCTTTCGCCTTTTATTTCCTTTATTCTCATCCTCCTTTTCCCTACGACTATTTATTTTTCATTCTTTAATCTTCATTCTTCCATCCACATCTTTTTTTAATCTTTAAAATCTATTCAAATATTCTTCGCCCACCATTTTCCAAACTCCACGCTTCACAATAGTTGACCTTTGTACCCTGCTGATGTTCTGGTTCAATCAACTTGAGGCTGGTCCTTAGCAGACCGGTTTGTCTTTAACCCAGATGATGTCTTCAGTGTCTCGGATCCTAAACTGCTCCGCTTCTATCACTCAGCGAAACGTCTTGACACGGGTGAGGAATTCAAATAAAACGACGCACTGTCGCCCCTGTGACCTGTCGACTGACTGGAATCACGAATTCATTATCTACTCTAGGGATCAAGGTAGGTGGAACACAATTCTGCTGTCACAGAATGGAAGATTTTATAGGGGTAAAGGAAGAGGGGAATTTTAAAAGGAGCATCTTTCCACCCCCTACTCTCTTTCCCTCTCTCTCTTTTTCTCTCTCTCTCGAAAAAAAATCTTATGTATATATGGGCTGCGACTGGCCCACCCACCCACAATGGAAATAAGTTCTTTTTATGTTACTATTTTTAAAAAAATCCCTTCAAGAAAGAGAACAAAGCCACTAAGACTCAAAGGGTTACTGAGTGTGAGAGAATATGAGAAAAAAACATTGTTAAGAAAAAATTAATAATAAAAGAACAGAAATAAAGAAGACAAAAAACAACGATTGGCATTGAATTTAAATGTTAGAAGATTTACTGGGAAGCAAGAAACCTGAAGAGAGTTCCACAAGCGTGAAGTGCGAGAGAAGAAACTGTTAGCACAGAACTTACGGTTTCATCTAGCCAGTTCAAGTGTAAAACGATGAGACCTTGTCGCCAATCTGGTACTGCGCGTAAGTTCATAATGATCATCAGAAGAATTAAATGTATTTAGAGAGAAATCACAGGAAAGCGACTTTACGTCGTTTGGCTTTGCAAGAGTTGGTAGAATGGTGAAAGAAAATCAGAATAGAAGAAAGAACCGATTGCGTGAATTTCTTTAAGGTGGGCCTCAACTTGCCCGGAAATGACCCACACAATTGATTTTTTTGAATTTCCTCTGCGGCACATATGGAAATCAGTTCTATTTCCAAAACCTTACTTATACTATGATTTTTCCGATACCTACATATAATAAAGTTTAAAAGTTACTTCCCTCTTCGGCTTTATCTCGTATCCAAGAATTTACTTTCTTCATTACTGATCACTTCCTTTATGATGATGATGATGGTGTTGATGACTAAATTCATCGCCAACATTCAGTTTCAGGACGAGAAGCTTCCAGTTTTTACTAAAACTTTCTCTCGTCATCCATTCCCTATCGCTGTTTGACTTTGCAAGATTTTATTGAAGGTGAAAGAAAATCAAAGTAGAAGAAAGAACCGATTGCGTAAAGGTGGATCTCAACTTGCCCGGAAGTGACCCACACGCTTGATTTCATGACCTTCCTCTTCAGCACATATGGAAATGAGACATACAGAATTCAGTTATGAAACTGAAACGCACTGCCGCTGACTCTGTTATAATTTCAAATGGCACTTCTGTAGTATGTCCGTTATGCGTAGCCCTCTTCATGCGCTGATTCAATCGTTGAGATCTGCTGCAACCGTTGCAATCTACAATAAGTGACATAGAAAGTAAGCAAATAGCTAAGTTGTAGGTTTTGAGTTTCATAATGAAATTGCACTCCTCTTTTCGACTGTTGTTGTCAGAATTAGAGGAAGAGGCTAAAAAGAATACATCTAGCATTTTGTCTATTTTATATTTTATTGTCAATTAATTAGTGACATCGTTGGTTGCAGGTGAAAGAAAATCAGAATAGAAGAAAGAACCGATTGCGTGAATTTCTTTACGGTGGACCTCAACTTGCCAACGGCACATATGGAAATGAGACATACAGAATGGTAATTATTCCTCTGTCTATATATAATTTATTTCTAATTTTTTTCTCTATATCTCTCTCTCTCTCTCTCTCTCTCTGAGTTCTCTTTCCCTCCCTCTCCTTCTCTACATCACTCTTCAATCTTTCTCTCTATTTGGACAGCAATTTTAAAAAAAAAGAGCTTCCTTTTATTTTTGTCATCGAAGTCTGGATCTAGCGAGTAAAAATGTCTGCATTTATAGCTATTTAATAAGCATAACTTAGTACAAGGTCAAACATATGGAACACCCACTGAGGGTCGAACACACAGTTCAGTCATATTTGATCTAGTGAGTGGGGGGCACGATGGAGTAATGAATAGTGGCTTGGATTGAGAAATCGGAGAGTCGAGTTCGAATTCCAGTCAAATCCATTACATTCAGTACGTGCTAATACCTTTGGGAAAGGTATAAATCATCTTCATCTCCCCCCACGCTATGGGTAAATAGCAGGAGAAACTGGTTTCTATAGCCTTTGATGGCAACTGGTCTACCGCAGAAAGAAATGACAACCTACTGCTGGAAAAATCTGTCTCGTCAGTCAGGTATCGAAAAATAAATGATTGCCTAAGCGTGTATTAAGGATGGCATATAACTGATTGATTGACACAAGCTTGTTAACCATAGCACTAACTCGAGACACTTGGACGTGGTGTCCTCATTTAGATAAATTACGATTGAGTAGTAACTTCGTCCCCTATCGTGATGACTTTTGGGACACTGTGTAGATATGTGACGTCATTTTTCAAACGGTTTTTAAAACAGTGCTTAACTTCACCGTAAAAGAAAGGATGAATCATTTTATAGATATCATATTTAGTATTCATCATATTATTTTAGACTCATATTAAATATTTTATACACACTTTTGAATAAGCTTTTATACATCTTGTGTGGCTAAACAATCCAATGTTCATGTTTATCTTGTTTGTTTCTTCAAGTAACATCGACCGGTTGACTGCTGATTTCCGAGTCTGTTAAGCAAATCTAGCGAATTCCACCTGACAACGCCCATTTAGGTACATTTCTATTTCTTCAACAACCACAGAATCAACCTGTAGTTTATACTACAGCTAAGCTGAGCGAAATTTATTGACAGTTTATGAGAGAGAGAGAGAGAGAGAGAGAGAGAGAGAGAGAGAGAGAGCACAATATTGCGTGATAAAAAGTGAGGCAACGTCAGTAGACAAGATCTCGGCCACGGTGACTTATATTGTCTATTCATATAACAACACAATGTGTATCGATATATCGATGTTTTGTGTTCAACATTTTTTACGTCATCAGAAGAGTCCATTAAACAGAGACAATAGAATTATCCATTTGTTTATTGTGAACTGTTTTAATAACATTTTAATGCAGTAAAGTGTAATAGGGTCGTAGACATCTGCTTGTTTATAAAATTCTCTTCTGGACTCATAATGACCCATTTGTATGTAATTAAAACTTCAGGATCCATAAATACCCATTTGTATATTACTGAATCCATCTGGTGAAATAATCACCCATTCGTATATACAGGACTCTATTAGGAGTCCTAATCACGCAGTTGTATATTCTGAACTAATCTGGAGACAAAATTACCCATTCGTTTGTACTGAACTCCATTTGTTGGGGTCAGATCACCCATTTGTATGTACTCAATAAATCTGGTGCAATAATCACCCATTTGTATGTACTGAACAAATCTGGTGCAATAATCACCCATTTGTATGTACTGAACAAATCTGGTGCAATAATCACACATTTGTATGTACTGAACAAATCTGGTGCAATAATCACCCATTTGTATGTACTGAACAAATCTGGTGTTATAATCACACATTTGTATGTACTGAACTCTCCTGTGGATCGAATCAGCCATTTGCATATGTTGAATATATATCATATGATAACGACCAATTTATATGTATTGAACAGATCTGGTGAGATAATCACCCATTCGTATGTACTGAACCCTTCTGCGTTCCTGACCTAGTTCGTATGTACTGAACTAATAAGATGATATGATTACACATTTGTATGTACGAATCACATTTGTAGACATACTCACATATTCATATATACTGAATTCTACGGATTTCCTAATCACCTATTTGTATGTACGGAAATATTCTCGTAACATAATCACCCATACGTCAGTACGTAAACTTTCTGGGCTGCTAATCATCCATTTGTATGTACTGAACTAATTTGATGACATAATCAGCCATTTGAACGTACTGACCAAATCTGAAGACATAATCACCCATTCAGATATACTGGAATTTTCTGGGTTGCTAATCACCAATATATATGTATTGAACAAATTTGTATCTGTCTATAGTTCAGAGACGAGGTATTATTTAAACTAGTTACATTTATATCGCTCGCTGGGGTAGACTGTTAAGGCTGTTGAGAACTTGGAGAGGGTGAATTAACAGGCGATAACTGATAACCGATATCTATTAGACATTGCAAGAGGAACTATAACAGTCTATCCCAGCTAGCGAAATTCCAACCAACTAAAGAAGGCCGGAGCGTACAACGACTGTAACGTTGTGATAAATATGGCAACAAAGATGAGGACAATAGGACGAACAATGTAAATAGTGAACAAATCTGGTAACATAATCACCCATTTGTATGTACTGACCACACGTTCAGAGATTATCACATATTTGTAAGGACTGTCCTTTGTTGGGTTCCTAATCAACAAAATGTAAGAACTGAATTAATGTGTTGAAATAATCGCCCATTCGTATGTACTGAACTTTTCGGGGTTCTAGTTTACCCATTTGTATCAGACGAGGTATTCTCGTGGCATAATCACCCATTCGTACGTACTGAACTCTTATGGGCTCTAACTTACCCATTTGTATCAGACAATTTATTCTGGTAACCTAATCATCCATTCGGACGTACTGAAACTTTCTCGGCTCTAGATTACCCATTTGTATCAGACGAGGTATTCTGGTGATATAATCACCCATTCGTACGTACTGAGAACCCTTCTGGGCTTTCAAATGCCTATTTGTATCAGACAAGGTGTTCTGGTGACATAATCACCTATTCGTACTGAACTCTTGTGGGCTCTAAATTAACCATTTGTATCAGACGAGGTATTCTGGTGAAATAATCATCCATTCTTATGTACTTAACTCATCTGGGCTCTAGATTACCCATTTGTATCAGACAAGGTATTCTGGTGACATAATCACCCATTCGTACGTACTGAACCTTTCTGGGCTCTAGATTACCCATTTGTATCAGACGAGGTATTCTTGTGACCTAATCACCCATTCGTACGTACTGAACTTTTCTGGGGTCTAAATTAACCATTTGTATCAGACGAGGTATTCTGGTGAAATAATCATCCATTCTTATGTACTTAAGTCATGTGTGCTCTAGATTACCCATTTGTATCAGACAAGGTATTCTGGTGACATAATCACCCATTCGTACATACTACCGAACCTTTCTGGGCTCTAGATTACCCATTTGTATCAGACGAGGTATTCTTGTGACCTAATCACCCATTCGTACGTACTGAACTTTTCTGGGTCTAAATTAACCATTTGTATCAGACGAGGTATTCTGGTGAAATAATCATCCATTCTTATGTACTTAAGTCATGTGTGCTCTAGATTACCCATTTGTATCAGACAAGGTATTCTGGTGACATAATCACCCATTCGTACATACTGAACCTTTCTGGGCTCTAGATTACCCATTTGTATCAGACGAGGTATTCTTGTGACCTAATCAACCATTCGTACGTACTCAACTTTTCTGGGCTCTAGATTACCCATTTGTATCAGACGAGATATTCTGGTGACATAATCACCTATTCGTACGTACTGAACCTTTCTGGGGTCTAAATTACCCATTTGTATCAGACGTGGTATTCTGGTGACATAATCACCCATTCATACGGACCGAAATTTGTCGGGCTGTAGATTACCCATTTGTATCAGACGAGGTATTCTGGTGACATAATCACCCATTCGCACGAACTGAATCTTTCTGGGCTCTAGATTACCCATTTGTATCAGACGAGGTATTCTGGTAACATAATCCCCCATTCGTACGTACTGAACTTTTCTGGGGTCTAAATTACCCATTCGTATCAGACGAGGTATTCTGGTGTCATAATCACCCATTCGTATGGACTGAACTTTTCTGGGCTGTTGATTATCCATTTGTATCAGACGAGGTTTTCTGTTGACATAATCACCCATTCGTACGTACTGAAATCTTCTGGGCTCTAAATTACCCATTCGTATCAGACGAGGTATTCTGGTGACATAATCACCCATTCGTACGGACTGAACATTTCTGGGCTGTTGATTATCCATTTGTATCAGACGTGGTATTCTGGTAACATAATCACCTATCCCTTTGTACTGAACTTTTCCTGGGCTCTAGATTACCCATTTGTATCAGATGAGGCATTGTGGGGACATAATCATCCATTCGTATGTACTGAACTCATCTGGGCTCTACATTACCAATTTGTATTACACGAGGTATTCTGGTGACATAATCACCCATTCGTACGTACTGAAATTTTCTGGGCACGAGATGACCCATTTGTATCAGACGAGGTATTCTGGTGACATGTTCTCCCATTCGTTCCTACTGAACTCTTCTTGGCTTTTAATTACTAGTTTAATTACCTAGTTTACTAGGTATTCTGGTGACATAATCACCCATTCGAATGTACTGTGTTCTTCTGGGCTCTTAATTACCTATTTGTATCAGACTAGGTATTCTGGTGACATAAGCACCCATTCGTACGTACTGAAATATTCTGGGCTTTTAATTACCCATTTGTATCAGACGTGGTATTCTGATGACATAATCACTCATATGTATGTACTTAACTCTTCTGTGCTCTTAATTACCCATTTGTATCAGACGAGGTATTATGCTGACACTATCTCCCATTCGTATGCACTGAATTATTCTCGGCTCTTAATTATGCATGTGTATCAGGCTAGTTATTCTGGTGACATAATTACCCATTCGTATTTCTTGAAATGTTCCGGGATCTCAATTACCTATTTGTATCAGATGAGGTAGTCTGGCGATATAATCACCCATTCGTATGTACTGAAATATTCTGTGTTCTTAATTACCCATTTGTATTAGATGTGGCATTCTCTTGTCATAATCACCCATTCGTATGTACGGAACTCTTCTGGGCTCTTAATTACCCATTTGTACCAGACGAGGCATTTTGCTGACATAATCAACCATTCTTATTTACTGAATTATTCTATTGTCGTAATTACCCATTTGTATCAGACGACATATTCTGATATCTAATCACCCATTCGTACCTACTGAAAACTTCTGGGATCTTAATTACCTGTTTGTGTCAAACGAGGTATTCTGGCGATATAATCACCCATTCGTATCTACTGAAATTTTCTGGGCTCTTTATTTGCCATTTCTATCAGACGAGGCATTCTGGTGACATAATCACCTATTCGTATATACTGAACTCTTCTGGGATTTTAATTACCGATTTGTATCAGATAATTTATTCTGATGACATAATCACCCATTCCTATTTACTTAACTCTTCTGTACTCTTAATTACCCATTTGTATCACACGAGTTGTTCTGGTGACAGAATCACCCATTCCTATTTACTGAACTCATCTGGGATCTTAATTCCCCATTTTTATCAGATGATGTATCCTCGTGACATAATTACCCATTCTTATGTACTGAAGCCATCAGGGCTCTTAATTACTCATTTGTATCAGAGTAGTTATTCTGGTGACATAATTACCCATTTTTTGTACTGAACTCTTTTGGGCTGACAATCAATAATTTTTATTTACTGAACTCATCTGGTGGCATAATCATCCAATCGCATGTACTAAACGCTTCTGGGCTCTTAATCACCCATTTGTATGTCCTTAAGGTATCTTGTCACATAATCACTCTTAATCTAATGACATAATCACCCATTTGCATGAACTGAACTAATCTGTTGACGTAATTACCCTTTCGTATTTACTGAACAAATCTTGTGACATAAGTACTCATCTGTATGTACTGGACTATTCTCGGCTCTTCATCACCTATTTGCATTTACTGAACTATTCTGGTGATATAATAACCCATTCGTATGTACTGAACTCTTCTGGTGTCCTCATCACCCTTTCATATGTACTGAATAAATCTGCGGACATCATCACACTTTTGTATGTACTTAACTAATCTGATCACATAATAAGCCTCGTGTATGCACTGAACGAATTAGGTAACATATTTACCCATTGTATGTACAATACTAATCTGGTGACACAATCACCCATTTATATATACTGAACTTTAATCAGCCAATTGTATGCACATAACTCTTATCATGTCATAAACCCCCATTTGCATATACTTATTTTCTGGCAACGTAGTAGAAATTGATTTTTGTTTTATTGAATTGGTTAAATAAAGAACATTTTATGATTAATAATTGGTGCTTTGAATCTTTTTTGTTCAAACTGATTTCTGTTGACCGTAAACAATATATATATATATATATATATATATATATATATATATATATATATATAGTATGGACATAGGTATCAACACTGCACAGTGTCACTACAGTTACTGGTAGATGAAGAAAATTCAAGAATTCTGAAAATGGTTCCCATTTCAGTTTTTAGTATCTATCTATCTATCTATCTATCTATCTATCAATCTCTCTCTATATATAGATCTATATATATCTATACATATCTATATATATATATATATATATATATATATATATATATAGCAAAGGTAATAAATCCGTTGGTATATAATCCACTAGGATCTTACTAATATAAAATATTAAAAGTACTCCACAAAAATAAATTCGAACTCACTATATATCGGCGTCGGATATGACTAACAAATATTTAGTCGGTCGAAATAAACTTCTTCCACATATCTATCTATCTATCTGTCTATCTATCTATCTATCTATCTATTTACCTATATATATATGTGCGTGTGTGTGTATTTGCGTGTGTATGTGTGTGGGGGGTGTATTTTATCATACGTGTCCCTTCAGGGCGCGTTGGCTATCATGGCTCTCTACAATTTGCTTTCCATTGTAGCGGTTAGTAAACTTTCTGATGTTAAGTATAAGTGTCATTTTTTCTTTCCATTTTATCTAAAACTTTTGTTACTCACATATTCTGTCCATAGTATTCTCAGCATCCTTCTGTAGACACACATTTCTATCGATTCGAGTCTCTTCTTCACCTGTGACGTGTTCAGAATTCATCTCGAAGGACTTAATTCAGTTCAGTACATTTTTCTTTGTTTCTAACGAAATTTCCGTTTCTCAATATTTTGCTTTGGTTTAGGAAGGTTTGCTTCGGTTTTGGTTTGTTTTACGGTTTATCAACGTCAATGGGTTATTTAATACCGACAGTTTTTATTGCTGGCAATATTTTCCTTTGTTAAAAATGTATTTCTGGTAATATTTTTCTTCAAAAATGTATTATTGGTAATATCTTTCTTTTTAAAAAAGTATTGCCGGTAATAACTTCCTTTTTTCGAAAATGTATTTCTGGTAACAATTCTTTTTACAAAGTATTTCTGGTATTAAACCGAATTTTTCACTTTCATAGTTCTTTGACCACAGTTTGGGTGTTAACTATTTGTCCATTGCTGGGACCCTAACAGGTACTACCACCCCGGGTCAGGGTGGACCTGGGAACACCAGCAATTAAGAGGTGATTCTACGCTCCTCAAAACCTTCTGATCAGTGGCCTTGCTGTCGGATGTAGTATATCGTCTTACCCAGGATGCGGACGTAGTTTATCGTCAAAACAAGGACGGCTTTTGGAAGGCATTCAAGAAATGACTCTAAATGCTCCTTCTTTTTTATTGTCTCACTTTCCGTTCTCTTTTAAAACAGTTCCGAGATATCTAAATTTTTGTTCTTGCTTGATTTTAGTATCTCCAATTTGTAATTTGCATGTTCGGCTGTTCCTTTTGCTGACAACCATACATTATACCTTCTTACACTTGATGGTTAGTCCATTCTTCTCGCTTTCCTTTACAACCTTCTGTAGAAGTTCCTGTATCTTTCTTTCTGTGTCTCCTTTCAACAACATATCATCTGTATATCCTATATTGTTAAGATTGTGACAGCCAATAAAAAATCCTAGTAGGACTTCTAATCATCTCTGGAATATATATATATATATATATATATATATATATATATATATATATATATTAAAGCATGTTTCATTAAATGATATAGACAAGTTTTGTCTATTTATTTTAAGTAAATTTCTTTCATATTGACTGATAAGCTTAATAACATTATCATTAAAAGATGAAAGAAACTCACCATATTGATACATGTTTTTTAACCCTATCTAAGCTTTCGGCTTACATAAGCCATTATCAAAGATGACAATTACATTACAATATATTAAACAGTACACGGACAAAACAATAATGATAGTTTGTTTTTGTTGCGTGAAAGATTTCCAAGCAACGACAAACTCGTGCATACGAGACGCGGAAGCGATAATCGCACCGCAGCTCGAGACGTCACACATGACCACGTGGGAGTGAAAACGAGAAGTATTAAGTATGGGAAGCCGTTGGTATAAACCAATGGCTTCTGTTATCAATTATAGACATTTAAGAAGATTTGTGGAGATTTCATAGTTTATTTTGTTCAGTTTAGGTTTCATCTGTTTTATGTATATAGCTTCAAGAATTTTTTGTTTATTGTTTTCATGTTTAAGTATAGTTGTGTTTTCAACAAAGATTTTCTAGAATTGTGTACGCGACCAGGCATGTTGTTTTAAATGCCTAAAAATGTTAGAGTTATCATTTAAATGTAGAATCAAGCGCCGTGAAAGCGAGTTTGTCGTGTGACCAACATAAATATTATTTAATCCATTGGAGATACAATCTACCAAAGGGCAATTGAATTTGTAAACTATATATATATATATATATATATATATATATGATAAAGGAATGAATTGGTACCCAATTGTCGCCATAGGCAAAAATTACAACTGACATAACTCCACATTCCAAGTGTCGCCACAGGAACAAATTTCAGTATCAGCCGCACTTCACACTCTTCTCTTTCATTTATATTTCTGTATGCTAATTTTTTTCTATTGTGACATCTTCCCTATATGTAAAATTTTCCTATATGTGAAATTGTTTTCCACATGTAGAATTTCCTTGTATATCTAAATATTTCTCTCCTTGTTACATGTTTTCTATATGAGGAATTTTCTTCTGTATTTATTTTAATAATACTATTTATATATATATATATTGAATTTAAATTTAATCCTATTCAGAATTTTTAAATAATTAGTATGATATAATTTAAATTAAAAACTTTGTATTTGAAAATTAATTAATATTATATTGATATAATGAGATTGGTTATATTTAAATGAAATTAATAATTTACTTAAATTTTTTACTGTATCTTTTACTATATAGTTAACGATGTAGTATTGAATGGATTAATATTAACATCTTTTTATAAAGTATTAATTTTAAATTCTTACTCCTATTCCATAATTTTAAGCTCCTCTCTAAAAAGTTTCATAGCCTCTTTTTTTTGTTCATTCTTCTTCCTTGCACATGTGTTGATAAGTTACATTTATGTCAATGTCCATTTTCAATTGGTTTCTTTATCTGTACCCAACTCCACTACAACCACTTTAGGTCTCTTAACCCTTTTTATGTATATAACTCCCTCCTCTATGATAGGCCAATCATTACTCTCTCTTCCTCTATTCTTTCCTTTTTCTTTTTTATCTTCCTTTGCCTTTCAAATTTCCTGTGAAGAAACGTTTTAATTATTTTACTAAATGTATTTGCATTGATAAATGCAGGGAAAAATTACTTTCCCATGGACGAAATGATCATCTGTATGAAATAAAATGTTTGGATCTTATTCATTGTAATCCACTTATATGCTCTATTATAAAAATTATATTGAGTTCTCTTTTGTGGATCAGTTTTAATATTTTATATTAATAGGATCTACTTGGATTACTTAATGACGGATTTTTGTTACCTATAGATACCTTTATTATATATATATATATATATATATATATATATATATATATATATATATATATATATATATATATATATTTGTGTGTGTGTGTCTATGTGTGTGTGTGTGAGTGTGCATTTAGACAGCAATCCTTCTTTGATTAAGTTTTTCATACAATTCTCATGTACTTATGTGATATGATTTTTTCTGTTCGGATGATGAATTATAAAAAAAACCTGTCCAATTGTTCTTTTTATCCGAGCGCTTTCGGCTATACATTTAGCCATTTACAAGGTTGAAAGTTATTAACTGTTAACAAGAAATAGGTTGTTGTATGTATGTATTTATAAAATGTTTTCATTTTCAAAACACGGTCAAGATATTGTGTCCATATTCATAGTTGATATTTTTTTGTTTTTATTAATAAGTCTTCCAGTGTTTTTAGCCTTTTTTGCATGTAGATGATGCTGTTATAGTTATGTTCTAGGTAGATCTCCATTGGTATTTAAATGAGATCTAACTGAGCTATCGGTCAGAAAGGTGTAATGTGAGTCTTCGTGTCAAACATGTTGTATGGTGGCCTATATAATTAATTACGAATTTCGATTGATCAGGAATACAATTTCTTAATGGACATTTAAATTCGTAAATAAATATTTGTCCAAATTATATATATATATATATATATATATATATATATATATATATATATATATATATATACCCTCAATTTTCAAAATATACACTTTTTGTCTCGTTGGAACAACTATAATTTTTCCTTTTTATATATATATATATATATGTGTGTGTGTGTGTGTGTGTGTGTGTGTGTGTGTGTGTGTGTGTATGTGTGTATGTTTGTCTATGTATATTTGTGTGTATATATTTTTGTATTTTTATATATATATATATATATATATATATATATATATATATACCAATAAAACTGTCAAAATCTATCCCTGATATTGAGGATCTTATTCAATAAATATAGCACACTTTAAAGATACATTTATTATATATATATATATATATATATATATATATATATATATATATATATATATAATTGTTTATTTGGGCAGCGATTCGTCTTTTTATTAAACTTTCAGTTTCAGTTTCATTGAAGTCGACTGTCAAAGCAAGGCGATTAATCTTTTATTGCATGTTTTTTGCATTCATACAAGTATTTTTTTTTTTTTTTCTGGGCTTGTAAAACTGTTCAAGTTTTCTATGGATCCGAGCACTTTTTACCTAACTATTATATATATATATATATATATATATATATATATATATATATATATATATAATTGTTTATTTGGGCAGCGATTCGTCTTTTATTAAACTTTCAGTTTCAGTTTCATTGAAGTCGACTGTCAAAGCAAGGCGATTAATCTTTTTAATTATATATATGTGTGTGTGTGTGTGTGAGTGTGTGCATATATTGATATAATGGGAAAGAACCGTTAAATTGATGATCCGAAGTTTTTTATCATTTTTTTATTTAAAAAAAAAAAACAAACAGTGCTCGATACACAAGTACAGCCTAGATTATAATTATTCAAAAATATATATATATATGATTCCATCGCGACACAGGAATTACTATGTTTCGAAACTGGTCAGCAGTATTTAATTTTAATTCCAATATTTAACCTGAACGACTGGGTGGCAGTTTCATCGTCAGGCATTGTTTTCGAATAACTATGTTATGGAATGTTTTAATCACTTTTTCATGGAGCTGTGGCCTGGCGTTTGATTTTTGTTTTTTTATAAAGGGTTCACTGCTTTGATGGATGTAGGGCTGTTTGTGGGATGTCAGGTTTTTGGAGTTGTATAAGGTTGGGTTGTTTGGCTACAATGGCAAATCTTATCAGACTCCCAGCTAAAACTCTAACTGATTGATGAGGTAGTTCTTTTTTTTCTTTTTAATTATTGTATGCTAAGACTTTAACTGATTGATATTTTGGTTCTGGTAGTTTTTGGTGTTTATTTTTTGTTGACGACTTTTTCAAAGGGCTTTAAGCGTACGATTGGGTTGTGTTTTTAAACCTATTGCTTCAATTGAACTTGTTTATATATTTTGAAATTTTTAAATGCTAATTATTTAAGGCGAATATTTGTTGGCGTCGGAAAAAACCATTATCTCATATCTTTGATTTCATAAATTTTCGTTTTTTAGAAACTTAATGTGTAGTTTTTCAAGTAAACATAAAGGGCATAGGTCATCACAGGATTTACAAGTTCTTGTTCTATTTATTATTTTTCATTTTACTTTTGGTGTTTTATTTGTTTCTTTTAAATGCCAAAAATATTTAGATAGGGATGTCTGATTTCTGTTTCTAATATTTTTGAAAGAGCTTTTGTGTTGTCCCCTCCTTATTTTAAATTCATTCTTCGTGGATCCTATATATATCTTTTTAATGTTTGGATTCTAGATGGATGAGATTGTGCATTGGTATACAACAGATTTTATGCGGCATTTATTATTCAAAGGGCAATTTTCAGTGTTTATACAATCACATATTTTTTCATTATTTTTGTTTAATTTTAATTTAGAGTCATTATTTATTTGATTTTGGCATGCGTGTTTTTTCAAGATTTTATTATTATGTTTTTTTTTATGATTCTTTCTAGATTTTCAGTGCAGCTGTAACTTAATTTTAGGGTGTTTTTATTAAAGATCTTGCTAAGTTTGCTGTCTGTAGGAAAATGAGTTTCAATTAAAGCTAGGAATTTTTGTCTTAGCTTATTCCTAACCATTTGGTTGAACGGGGGTGGGGTGTGTGTACCAAATGATTTTTCTTTTTCTGTTTTTCTTCTGGTTTGTACTATTGTTTTTTATATAACTGATATTAGCGTGTTTGTATCCACTATATTTTAGAGCTTTGTTGCAAAAATTACTGTGTTTCTGGAACATTTCTTCGTTTGCGGAGTTCATGCTGATTCTTTTCTCTATTGATGAGGGTATGTGCTTAATTGTGGATGGAGGATGGTTTGACCTGGGGTGTACATATAAGGAGTTAGTTAGGTTTTCTCTAAGGTAAGTATATGTTATTCATTAACTCTAAAATTATGTTGAGGAAGTTTACACTTTTCAATTTTGTGTTAACTGTAGTTTTTAAATTTAGTTTCCTGAATTCACTATGTATTATCTTTCTAATTAATCTATTTTAAAATATGTGTAACTCCTCACCCCGTCATCTCTGTATAGCCCGATGTCCTTAATGTCTAATTGACAGTGGTTGGTTAGATTGTATAGTATAAATAGAACGACAAGATAATAATACTCTGCAGAGTCTAATGATCCCATAGTGATGTCAAAATGGTCTTCAGTTTTTAATTTATTGGTCCCCATTATGAATGAGTACAGATTTTTTTTGCATTTAGAATTATATTCTTTTCTTCTTCTGTTAGGTTTGAATATATAGTAGCAAACACTAGGGCAGTCGTGAATATGTCTCTTGATATTGACCTCAAATCGAACTGTATTAGGGTGCAATCTGACTTGTTGATACTGGTAAACTACTTGATGTCATCTTTGGTATTGATCCAGAGTGTTAATCCTAGGTAATCCTTAATTTGCTTAGTGATCCTTTCTAGGATTCCTTTGCATATCTTTTCGATGTCAGATCGGGTTGGGTTTATCATTCTAGTAGTAGGGTTTTCCTCAGAATCCGGTTTGTGGTCCTTAATAGCGATGTAGCATTCCTTTTCAGCAAGTTTGCCTACTTATTACTTATCTTTAATTTATCAGCGATGTTTTTACTCGTCTTGTTTATATTCTCTACCATATTGACGTTGTTATTATTACCTTTTTTTCTTTTTATAATTCCTTGTTAATATTTTTTAATTAAGTTGTTGTAGTTCTCTGCTGTCAATTTGTAGAAATTTCCGGTTTTGTCGGACTTCATCAGTAATTTACCTGTTTTGTTAATGTTTTTTTACTATTTGGTCCAAATATTTTTGGAAGTAACTTTTCTCTTTTAAAAGATGTTAATTATATTGAGTAAGTCCATTTCGAATTCAAACAAACTTTTTGTATATATATATATATATATATATATATATATATATATATATAATAAATTAATTGATTTAAAATGTTTTTTCGCTACACATTTCTAACCATGTTTCAAAAATGGAAGCTAAAAGCCCCGAATTTAATTTTGTAATTAAATTAAAGACATTAGTTCTATTTCATCCTCAAGCGAATTTTTGGAGTAACTTTTAAAATTACTGGGTTTTAAATACACAGCTAAAACAAAATTCATGTTTCCAAGGTTACAGATAAATCTATTTTGCAAGACAAGGGGTGTCTGGGTGTTCAATATGTCTATATTTTAATTTTATTTTATTATTTAATGCCCTGTAAATTTACATTGAGCACTATTTTGTAAAAATAAAAATATCTATAAGAACACCGGATTATATATCTTACTGTTCTTTCTTTTTATTTATATACATATATATATATATATATATATATATATATATATATATATATATATATATATATAAAGCGATGGGTATGTCTGTATGCATAACCATCTTTATATGTACATAAAATGAAAAAATTCCACAAGAAGCTTATTTGCAGTGTCTCGTTAGTCGTCTTCAATGATACAAACACACACACGCACACACACACACACACACGCACACACACACACATACGCAGGGAGATAGAGGCACAAACACACACAGGCACAAACACAAACACACACACTGGTACACAGA
>CAHIKZ030000428.1:1180000-1225000 GCA_903632075.3 Acanthosepion pharaonis
ATCTTACCAATATTTTAAATTTTTTTTTTCACATGTAGCAAACTTGTTTTCCTATCACACAATGCCTTTACAATATCTGGTTTCAATTCTGAGGTTACATATTCCTCATTACCCATGGCAAACTTAAAATTAAAAAAAAATTCAATAACTACACTATTATATATATTAAGTCGAGGAAAAACACAACACAAATAGCCTGAAGACTGCATTTAAGCAAGAAACAGACTGTCGACTATGGGTGCTGATATCAATTTCTGAGATGAGGTATTATGTACACTATTTACATTATTCGGACTACTGTCCTCATCTTTGTTGCCATATTTATCACAACGTTTCGGCTCTTCAGTATCTGTCTATATTTCTGAGATGAGGTATTATGTACATTATTTACATTATTCGGACTATTGTCCTCATTTTTGTCGCCATATTTATTACAACGTTTCGGCCCATCAGTATCTGTCTATATTTCTGAGATGAGGTATTATGTACACTGTTTACATTATTTGGACTATTGTCTTCATTTTTGTCGCCATATTTATTACAACGTTTCGGCCCATCAGTATCTGTCTATATTTCTGAGATGAGGTATTATGTACACTGTTTACATTATTTGGACTATTGTCTTCATTTTTGTCGCTATATTTATTACAACGTTTCGGCCGTTATACGCTCCCGCCTACTTCAGGTGGTTGGAATGTCGAACTGAACCCTTTATTTCGCTCTCTGGGGTAGACTGTTCTAGTTCCATAGTTCCATAGTTCCACGTGCCATGTTTAATGGATGTCAATTATCTCTCTCTCTCTCTCTCTCTCTCTCTCTCTATATATATATATATATATATATATATATATATATATATATATATATATAGAGTTAAATAACGAAAACCTTGGTAATCCGTATAGATAATTCCAAAGAGGATGAAATCCTGAGAGCACAATTTTACTCATCTGGAGATAATCTCAATTTAAATTGATCACTTAGGTTTAAATTAAAATATGTTACTCCTTAACCATTAGTCATGATGTTTAAATTATTAAAATTAAAAATATTTTTTGAAATTTAAACACTTAATTCACCACCTAACGTTCACTGTAAAATTTTAAATATGTATAAATATGGATGTGTGTGAAGGTATGTAAATGTATATGTAAGTATTTGTATATGTATATGCATATATACCGGTGTGTATCGATACATGTGTATGTGTTTATATGTGTAATTGCACATGCACATGAATGTATGTGTGTATGTGTTTTTTACGTAAATATATATGTGGTATATTTATGAAAAAACAGTAATTTTTTTACTATTGCCTTCAAATATTACTCCATCTTGATTTGAAACCTAAACTTTAATTAAGAAATATTAACCATCTAAAAATAGCTACAAATTAAATTCTTGAATTCGACTCTAACTGATAAAGATTTTACCTTAACAGTCATTCACAATAGTAGAATATTACTATGAGTAAATTTTTTATTATTATTGTTTTTTTATTAATATAGTATTCAACTTATATTAAATCCCTAATTTAATTGTGGAAAAGTTGAATATTTAAATTGCTAACAAGCATCAAATTTATTTTCTTTGTCGAGGTTTTAAACATTTAAATTACTATCAAACGTTAAAATCTGTTTTTATCTAAATTGCTAAAGCTATACCACCCGTCTTCTTCCTCCCAAAACCCTACGTACATCTCTTATCTCTTTACTTCGCCCTTTTTCTTTCCCCCTTTTTTCTCCTTTTCCTCTTCTGCATATCATTTCCGTTGAGTTGATCGATCAATGTCTGATCCTTACCTCCACCTTCCTCAATATTAAGTATTATAATAAAAAGAAATATAAAAGTAAATTTTAAAACTCTCACTTCCCTCTCTAAACTCGACCATGTCTCTCATACCATCCCTCACCACCCTCTATGTCAACTTATATAAGCTTCATGCTGCGCGTCAAAAGTGTAAATTTTAATTTCATTTTTCGTTTTACCTTCTGAAAGTGAAGTCTGAGGATCCAGAGAAGGATAAAATTCTCTGGTGAAATAAATTATTACAATGGAGCCTTAAAGTGTCCTGTTTTTCTTTAAATTAAATTATATATATATATATATATATATATATATATTCAATGTTCACTTTTATATATATATATATATATATATATATATATATATATATATATATATATATATATATATTATGGGAGCGTGGTTAGAACGTTCGATCTCTGACCATAAGACTCGGGTTTGAATCTTAAGAAGGTCGATTTGTCACGAAGGAAACTTTCGGTGTGGAGGAGGGCCGATCCATATCGTGCGGCACTTTTAGAAAAATGTCTGAAAACCATACCACGGGTTGATCCAAGACTTGTGAGTGAAATTGGGTAGACGAAAGACTTGGGGGCCGTCGATAGCCGATTTGATCGAAGGTTTGAGAGTTTTGCTGGTGTTGTTCAGATTTTTGATCATGCTAGATAACATGCTCTCTCCCAGAAACTGTAACTAAGATCTGCTCATTATAGTTGCAGTATAAACCACAGGTGGGCTCTGTGGGTGTTTAACAAACGCAGATGTGCCTGAGCGAGAGTCTGCAATAGGGATTGACTATCTGCCCCAGTAGACGGGTATCCTCGAATACGAGTGGCCAGCTATATATATATATATATATATATATATATATATATATATATATATATATATATATGAAGAAATATAGTCTTAAGGTGTGCTATATTTATGGGATAAAGTGCTCAATATCAGAGCGTGTGTAAATATAAAAGTGAACATAGAAGTCAATACTTAGAGGCGACAGTCTGTTTCATGCTATATGCAATCGCCAGGCCACGTGTGCTGTTATTTTTCTCGGCTATTTATATATATATACGGGTCAGTGGTGCATTGTGGGTAGTCTATTATGGCGGCTATTTTACCGGAAGTCGTTTATTTATTTATTTGGGTTAAATTATTTTGCTTGTTTTTATTTATTCTTATTCTTATTTTATTTAGTTATTTTTTTAATCGGTGTTTTTATTTATTTTGTTTATAATTTAATTAATGCTATTTGTTCGGTTTTTGGTGTTGATTGTTGTAGTTTATTCTAACTATTATTTTGGCAGGAACAGCTTTTAATTTGTGTTTATTGGGGTTGATTATCTTGTAGAACAACATTTCCGCCGAGAAAAACACGATTTTAAAAGCCATGCCAAATTCACTATAATTGAACAAGTAGAAATAGGCAGAAAATATGACTTTAGAAAAATATTAGAAGAACATAAAATCAAATAGATTTTACGCCTTAAAACACTTCATCTAGACGGGCTTAACCATAAATTTAACAACATCGATAGAGTTAATATATAACCCCATAAATTAAGCCCTACCCACATTTATCACCCACACAAGACAGAGTTATACACACATTCATAAAATACATACACACATATACACATCACACACACTCCCAAAGAACTAAAAGGGTAACATACACTAAATACAAACACAAACCATTTCCAGCAAGCAATAAACTGTCAAAATGACCAAGGAGGTATTCTTAAAGAGTGGAATCTCCCAAATTTTACCTTAAAAACAACTTGAAAGCGGCCAACACAAGGACTGAGCACAATTAACGATAAAAAAGAAATGAAAACTACAGATAAAGTTCACTTTCTTCAGAAACCGTCATTCACTCCTGTTGTTCACTGCTACTAACAAGCAGGGATTTTTTTCTCCTGATGATGGCCATGCTGGCCGAAACTAGTTGAATTAATAAAACAAAAAAATATTAATATACAGCCAGGTGTGTCTGAAAATTTTAATTTTTAATTATTTCTTAATGTTCAAAAACACACCCACACGCACCCACACGCACACATACACGCACGCACACACACACACACACACATTATATATATATATATATATATATATATATATATATATATATATATATATATATATACCAGTGAATATTGAGGTCAACACCCAGCGGTAACAGTCTGTTTCATCCTTAAACGCAATCTCCAAGACATTTGTCTTGTGCTTTGGCTCGATTTTTTTATGTGCTGGTCAGTGATGCATTGTGGGTAGGTTTATTGTATTATTATTCGTAGCTTGTTAATTTGTTTATTATTTACTTGATTTGTTTACATTTTATTGATTTGGATTAATTTATTATAATTAATTATTTTATTTTATTATTTATTTTATTTTTTGAACGTTTTAGTTTTCGATTTTCGATGTCTGATTTTGAGATGCAGTCTGATCATTTATTTAGTAATTTGTGTTGGTCTGGGAAGGTAATTATAGCAATGTTCTCCTCTAGACAGAATTTACAGTTTTTGGTTTATTGTTGTAGTCTGGTGCTGTTTTCCAAAAAGGACACTTATACTTAACATCAGGTAGAGACAGTTGAAATTCTTGAGCTATAGTATGAAGGAAAAGGACTTGGGGAAATTTGATGCTCACAAGACAGATTGAAGGTAGGGGAACTAGAGAAAAACAACGTCCAACCTACATGGCGAGCTTAATTGATCGCGGAGTGGGGTTTGGTTAAGATAAATGCTATTAAGAGCTATCAGGGACAGGAAGGGACATGCCTTCGAAGAATCGGAGTGAGCTCTGCTGATGATGTTAAAGGAATCCTTGATAAACGCCATAGCACACATCGGATTATTTATTGAGTCTTCAGCAATCACTAAACCTGAAGTATTAACCAGATTAGGCAGATTATCGCATCTCCGATGACGGATCTTAGCTGGCGCAGTTTGATCTATTCCAGTCGCCAACCTTTGATTAGTTCTACCTATATATTCAGCTTCACATTGACATTTATAATTGTAAATATTTAAGCCCACATGATGTGGAGGCAGAACATCTTTACAAACAGATATCAACAAAAACTCCAGTAGTGGTTTAGCAAGAAAATAGCAAGATTTCACACTTTGCGATATTTGTTTATCAAATCTAATGCTACTCTTATTCATCTACGGAAGTTGTATTTTTCCTGGCGTTGAAATGGAATTATAAATTTTGCCGTCGGTAAGTGTGATTAAGTGTGCATGGAGTGCTCTGGATAGAGGTAGTACCGTTGTTATCTGGCACGCTGCACCTTCCGGTGAACGGGTATCACTCGTCTTCAACCATCTGCTCAATCTGTCACATGATGGCTCCAAGTTGCCATGCCTCGATAAACTGGCGGCTAAACTCACGTGAGGTGCACCACTGGCGCGAAGGACCTCCTCGACGTAGGTCACCTGCCAGGGCGGAAGGGTTTCCTCAGATGAACTACAACGGCGAGTTGTTCGCGAACAAGGCGGGCTACCTAGTTAGACAACATCCAATGTGATTTAACCCGGAGAGGGATGGCTCAACGAGATGACAAGGCGAAATACCCGCCATATGATGAGCGTACCAAGAAACCATTTGCGGTGACCCAGGCTGTGGCACACGACGGTTACAAATGGAAGAGAATGGTGGACATCTCTGCAAGTCAGCCCCTCAACGACTTCTAGATTTAAGAAGAAATGTGAAATTTCGCTAGGCAAAAAATCTAATGTTTGGCAGTCACTCTATTGTCGAATAGATTGTGTTAGTTTCGGCTCCCCTTTCATTACAAAATCGTTACCCCCATAATATAAATATCAACAATTATTAAAATTACAAAAACGTTACAATCTTTTTATTTTTCTACATTTCGAAATTTACAATTTTGTTGAACTGTTTTCTGCCATCACTCGGTATCAGGTGAACTTCCCCCAGAATAACTGGACTCGGAGAATTGCCCCCCCCCCCGGACAACTGCCCCCATAGACAGCGGAAACTAACACACAACCTACCTGACGATCTTGAGCGAATGGATGGTAGAACAGTGTTTTGGAGAAATAACAAAAGACAAAACTTATTAAGAGCTACAAAGGAAAGGAAGATGTGGAGGGCCATGATCGTCTACGTCCTGAAGGGAAATGATACATAAAAGAAGACCCTTCTCCACATATTTATTCAACTTCAAAGCGCAGATTGAGGAAAGGACAGAAGAAAGCAAGGCGTAACTTGAGAACATGGATGGTAGAAGAGGGTTTGGGAGAAATAACAAAAAGACAAAACTTATTAAAAGCTAAAAGGGATAGGAAGATGTGGAGGGCCATGATTGTCACCGTCTTGAACGGATACGGAACATAATAGAAGAACAATAATATGTTATTTTCCGCGACCAGTCCCCAAAATAAACTAATTTCATTAGAAAGAAAGAAAAGAATCCCTCTTCTTCTATGTGCTGTGTTCCTCCATAACATTGGCGATCATGGCTCTCCATCATTTCCTGTCCTTTAGAACTGTTAATAGTTTTTATTTTTTGCCATCTCTCCCAAAACCTACTCTGACACCCACTTTGTTGCACTGTTTTGCACTTTGTTCGGTATCAGCTGAACTGCCCCCAGGGTAACTGGCCTCGGAGAATTGTCCCCTGGCCAACTTCCCCCATAGACAGAGGAAACTAATACACAACCTACCTGACAAACTTGAGCGAATGGATGGCAGATCAGATCTGAGAGAGATAGCAAAAACACTAAGAGCTACAAATGAGAGGGAGTTCTGTAGATTTACGATCGTCAACGTCCTGCAGGAAAACGGTACATAGAAAAAATATATCTGACTAATTTGCTGACTATGGTAAAGAAATCCTTGCTAAACAACATAGCACATACTGGATTATTTATTAAGCATTCATCAGTTGCTGAACTTGAATTATTAACTAGACTCCAACTTTTGATTAGTTCCACCTATATATTCAGCTTCACATTGACGTTTATAATTGTAAATAATTAAGATCAGATGATTGAAGGCAAGACATCATTACATACATATATCAACATAGATTGTAACGAAAACACAAGTCATGAATTAGCAGAAAAATAGCAAGATTAAACACTTTGAGATATTTGCTAAACGAATCAAATGCTGACCTTACTCATCCGCGGAAGTTGCTCTTTTTCTGATGTTGAAATAATAAATTTTGTCTTCGGTAAAAGTGGAAATTCAATAGGCAAAAAACTAAGATTAGGCATTCACTGAAATGGTGGAGAAATCCGATTCCTGTAATTACGAAATCATTATCCGAATAATATGCTAAAAAACAATAATTATTAAAATTATAAAAACGTTAAAGTCTTTTTATTTTTCTACATTTTGAAATTTACAGTTTTGTTGGACTGTTTTCTGCCATCACTCGGTATCAGTTAAACTTTCCTCAGGATAACTGGCCTCCGTATATTGCACCTGGACAACTGCCGTACCACACGAGGACAACTGTACCCCGTATCATTGCCCCCATTAAACGTAAATTAAGAGGAAGCACAACTTAGGATGGAGCTGGATAAATACTAATAAAAATTACAAGGCCTTTATTTTCATGTTTTGTCTGTTATTCAATAAGAAAAATTATTCAATAATAAGATTTATATTTTTATATCACTATAATTATACAACTAAAATTGCGAATTACGGGCTATACACAAATACAATAATTACTAATTAATAATATAATGTTTATAAAAAAATAATAGTTAAAATAGTCGATTTTTATATTTCATGTTATCTAATCATAAAAATTATCCAATAAAGAAATTTATAATTTTACGGCTTTCATAAATTTATCTTTGTTACCGAAGTGAAAGCAGTTGTCCTATAATACTTTTGCTATCTGGCAGGCAATTTAATTCTTTGCAGAAGACTTTGGGCATATTCGATCATTTACTGCACATATATATTGTTTGCCAGTTCAGTCGTAAAAAAAACAAATAAAAACAACATATATATAATAAATGCGAATGTCAGTGTGCCACACTTTTTCAATTAAAGGGACACAACTCTTTAACTTTCAATAGCTCATCTTCGGTATAATAAATGCGAATGTCAGTATGCCACACTTTTTCAATTAAAGGGACACAACTCTTTAACTTTCAATAGCTCATCTTCGGTATAATAAATGCGAATGTCAGTGTGTCACACTTTTGCAATTAAAGGGTCAAAACTCTAACTTTCAATAGTTCATATTCTAAGAAGATGGGCTATATAATAAATGCGAATGTCTGTGTGTCGGTGTGTCACACTTTTTCAATTAAAGGGACAGAACTCTCTAACTTTCAATAGAAAAACTTCGTCTTGTATCTAATAAACGCAAATGTGAGATTGTCGCTGTGTCACACTTTTCCAAGTTTACTCCTAAAGCCCGTAGCCCAACATATCATACCATTTTTGAAATCAGACCGACTCCGTGAGAAAATTGAAATCACTCCGGGCCGGATCCGGACCAGCAAACCTGAAATTTTGGATTCCCACGTTTTCATTACTGTGATTGCTTTCGGATTCCGCCATTTTGACTTCAGTCAGATACTCACCGCCGTAATATATTTTTTCCTTTATTTTTTCTATAAATACTTCCATGGTAATTATTTTGATGAATCTAATCAGTACTAGATTGGCGACATAATACTAGATTGGCGACATCTTCATTTTACAGTTGAAATGGCTAGATGTAACCGTAAGTTCTATGCTAATAGTTTCTTCTCTCGCACTTGGAACTCTCTTTTCTAGCTTTTTGCTTTCCGCTCAACTTTGATCCTCAAAATTTAAGCGCAATGTCAATCGTTATCTTCTGTCTTCTTAATTTCTGTTACTTTATTGTTTTCTCTTTCTTTATATATATATATATATATATATATATATATATATATATATATATATATTGAGTTTGGTTTCGCCTGGTGCAAGTAAACAATTGTTAGTGTACTATACGTTATTTCATAGAATTAGAAATTGTTAAATTTAGGTAATGCATTTGATTTACTAAGATCTGACACAGACCTAACAACTAGGCGTTATTAATATGGAAGACTGTGTAGCTCTCGTCTTATGAGGTTAGAGAATTGAAGATATATAACGATTAACATATCGTCTTCTGCTTGGGTTTGAACTCCGATCGTAATCGAGACAGGCAGCGTCGGCAGAAATCAAAACCGAGTTTTTCTGGCCGTATACTTATCTTCTTGATCTCAAACAAAAGGCGGCTGATTGATTCGATAAACCCGATCAAATAATTATCGCAATCTATAAGTTCACTTCCCGAGGGGTTACATGTCTAATCCCTAGAGGATTATAGATTAATGGCTACGGACGCTTATTAACGGAAAAGAGCTACTGGACCGAAACGATTATCGAGAGGAAGCAGTTCAGTGCATATTACGGTTGGGATCTGGGATCAGATGATCAGATGACAGACAAAAAACATGCACACACACACACACAAACACACACACACACACACACACACACACACACACACACACACACACACACACTTATTACTGAAGATGATATTTGACCAGGATCAGAGGTCGGATGATACATATATAGATACGAGTCTATCTATCTATCTGTTACATTATATCTAAATTCTGTTTCAAATAGACCTATGTATCCACTGAATTCTGAATCAATGTTTTTGTTATGGTCCGGTTCCTTGTACCACGGTGATAGTCCAAGGTAGAACCAATAAAGAACTCGAACACGGATATGGAATAACACAGATATATTACAAACAGGAATATATACAGAGAAGTAGAAAATGTTAGTACGAAACAATCAGGTTTAGTAGGGGGAACAATGTAGTCTCGGCCAGTATCACTATTCCAATGTCTTGTAGTAATTGTCTGAACGCGACTCTGTTTCGGGCTGCCTATGACTCGACTGACTGATTCGCTCGCTCTGACTGACTGACTGACTGACTCCTGACGGACTTCACTCCAGACTTCAGACTGAACTCTCTGCTTCCTCTTGAGGCGCAGCATTTATTACGTATGGAATAGTCCATTATGTTATTATGGGTAAGGTCCCATAAAAGTTTTATGACATCTTACTTTACACAGACTATTTTGATTGGTTGAACAATTATCAACATATCTTGCCTAGCTTCTTTATATTTCTATATCATCCTTATATTTATCTTTCTCTCTTATTTTCTTATATGTTGTGTTTTTCTTTCCTTCTCGCTCTTGTTATTTTCTTTCTTCTATTTTTCTTTTTTAGATGAGACTATATCTTGTCTTTCTTTCTTTTCTCTTTTTTCGTCTATATCTTGCATCTTTCTTTTTCCTTTTCAGAAAAGACTATATTTTATGCCTTTCTTCCTTGCTTTTCTCATTTTCTTTTCTCATTTTTCAAGGTAAAAAGAGATTGTAGGTAAATATTAAAAACTGTAATAATCCTCATTTACTACCGCCTGATGAGATGCGATGATATGCATCGAAACATGAATGCATTTATGTAGCGGTTTAACATATGTTCAAATGTAATATCCCATAATAAAGAATTTTCGCTCTACTATTGTATTGAGCCCTATTTTTAAATTAATGTTGTGAACGTTTGAAATTATATTTGATTCGTTCTCATTTATCATTTGGTTATATATATGAATATATTACTTAAGACCGAGGCATTCAAGGATCGGCAAAAATACTTTCTAAACAAATGAAAATTGCCGCACAAGAACTACGCAACCACCCTGACATTATTGTAAAAAAAGCTGATAAGACCAACACTTTTGTCATCCTAAACAAATTGGATTACAACAAAAAACTAGACCACATACTCCATGATCACGTAAAGTTTAAAAAACTTAACAAGAACCCGACCAACCAACTAAAATCAAAGCTTAATAAACTTATTAATGCTAATAATGCTGAACAGAACTCTTTAAAACTCCCTAAAATTGTTGGTGATTATAGACCTGGCTACATATATGGCACTATAAAAACACATAAACTTAACTATCCTCTCCGTCCTATCATATCGCAAATTCCAACTCCTGTATATCATCTAACAAAATACATCAACCAACTTATTACTCCCTACCTTCCTAGTAAATATAGTGTTAAGTCAACATTAGAAGTAATCCAAATCCTAAAAAGTGAAAAACCTGACAATGAAATCATGGCTTCACTTGATGTTGAAAACTTATTTACCAATGTCCCTGTTAGTGAAACTATTGACATAATTATAAGAAATATATACAGTAACTCATCTTTACCCCCACTTAAAATTAATCCTAATATATTAAGAAAACTACTATTAACTTGTACTAGTGAAGTCCCTTTCTTCGATCATAATAACAATATATATATACAACGTGATGGTGTCTCCATGGGTTCAGTACTGGGCCCAACATTTAGCAATTTCTACATGTCGAACCTCGAAAATAAGTTATTTACAGATTTTAAAAAAACATCAATCTACCTAAGATACGTTGATGATATTCTTATGTTAGTTAAAAATACAGATGAAATAATTCAACTTCAAAAACGGTTCCAAAATAATTCTGTCCTTAAATTCACATATGAACTCAATACTAATAATAAAATCCCCTTCCTTGACATATTGATAAACACAAATAATAACAAATTTACTATTTCGCCATACAAAAAAACCTACAACCATGAATTCATGTACACTTAACTATAAGAGCGAATGCCCATATTACTACAAAATAGCAATTATAAAGAATCTAATACATCGTGCAGAAACTAATTCATCCACAAAACAGATTTTTTACAGTGAACTAAAGAATATAAAACAAACACTTATTAATAATAGCCTTCCAAACTAGATAGTTGATGAACAAATAAGATGCTTTCTTAGAAATATCAATACTAAGCAAATAGTACATAATACTGCTTCTACTAATCTCAAACATATTAATCTTCTATATCGTAATCAAATGCATACTAATTATAAACAAGATGAAATTATACTAAAAAAATTAGTAAATACTAATATATCTACAACAGATCCTAGCAAAATAATTAAGTTAATCATATACTACACTAAATCTAGTATATCCAACTCAATTATTCGCAATGATTCTACTCCCTCGGTTTGCGATTTGCAAAAAACCAACATAGTTTACAAATTCAAGTGCCCGTTGGGAGATTGTAAATTCAACGAATTAAATAATATTTATGTTGGTCACACCACAAACTCGCTTTCACGACGCTTGACATTACATTTCAAAGATAACTCTAACATTTTTAGGCATTTAAAACAACATGCCTGGCCGCATACACAATTCCGTAACATCCTTGTTGAAAACACAATTATACTTAAACATAAAAACAATAAACAAAAACTAAAAATTCTTGAAGCTATATACATAAAACAGTTGAAACCTAACCGGAACAAAATAAACTATGAAATTTCCACAAATA
This sequence comes from Acanthosepion pharaonis, assembly GCA_903632075.3. Lineage (NCBI taxonomy): Eukaryota > Metazoa > Mollusca > Cephalopoda > Sepiida > Sepiidae > Acanthosepion > Acanthosepion pharaonis. The sequence continues at coordinate 1,192,252 of CAHIKZ030000428.1, forward strand.
TTCTTAAATGTCTATAATTGGTAACAAAAGCCATTGGTTTATACCAACGGCTTCCCATATTAATACTTCTCGTTTTCACTCTCACGTGGTCATGTGTGACGTCATGAGCTGCGGTGCGATTTTCGCTTCCAGCGTCTTACATGCACGTGTTTATCGTTGCTTGGAAATCATCCATGTAAACAGAAACAGACTATCATCACATTCTTGTCCGTGTATTGCTTAATATATTGTACTGTAAATGTCATCTTTGATAATGGCTTATGTAAGCTGAAAGCTTAGATTGGCTTAAAAAAATATGAATCAATATTGTGATTTGCTTTCTTCGTTTAATGATAATGTTATTAAGCTTATCAGACGTTATGAAAAGAATTTACATAAAATAAATAGACAATATTTTATATTATTTAATGAACCATGTATGAATGAAATATATATATATATATATATATATATATATATATATATATATATGCATGTTTCGTTAAATAATATATAACTTTTTTTAGACATTTGGTTATGTGGACATTGCAACAATGATAGTTTGTTTTGTTTGCATGGAAGATTGCTAATCAACGATAAATTCGTGCATATGAAACGCAGGAAGCAAATATCAACAATGCAAAATAAATGCAAGAGAAAACAAACTATCATTGTTGCAATATCCGCATAACCAATCTAAAAAAAAATACCATCTTTGTTATTTAATTTATTATTTAATTTATTGTAATGTACTTGTAATCTCTGATGATGGCTTATGTAAACCGAAAGCTTAGACAGGATTAGCAATAAAAACATGAATCAACATGGTGATTTTCTTTCGTGTTTCAGTGATAATGCTAAAAAGCTTATTCGACAATATGAAAAGAATTTACTTAAAATAGACAAAACTTATCTATATTATTTACCGAAACATGCATTAATGGAAAATGCTACCTAAATACACACAATATATCACAATATATATATATATATATATATATATATATATATATATATATATATATATACTAGTAATAATCTTAAAAATATAAGAAATTATACTCGACCGGAACACCGTCGGTGTCTTGATTTGCAAATAACCAAACCAATACCAAAGGGGGAAAAAAGATATAAAAAAGAAAGAAAATGTACGTAGTTAAACCTAGAGAGCCACTTTTTTTTTATTTTGTTGGTCACGGGGTTATAATTTTATGTTTATAGGATATAAAAATTTGGTTTTTACGTCACCTTTTTAGCCATTTTTTTTAGCCATCTTTCCCTGACGATCCGCATAGGTGAAACCTTGTCTGGCTCTCTAGGTATATCTATCTATCTATCTATCTATCTATCTATCTATCTATATATATATATATATATGTGTGTGTGTGTGTGTGTGTGTGTGTGTGTGTGTGTGTGTGTGTGTGTGTGTTCAAACATATACATAAAAGGTTAATGGTCAGAGTTGAATCAGGCCAGGAAACATTAGTATTAAAAAGTGCTCAATACACGCGTGGAAAATAAAATAAAAGTAAAAAATAACATGTAGAGCTTTTAACTTTAAAAAATCAGGGGATCAGTTGAATCAACCAAAGTAGCGGATTCAAATGACCTATTATATTTGATCAGGAGCCACCCTCAACTTCGTCTGGTTGTTTTAAGTTTGGGAGAAAATAAAGATAAAATATTTGGATATTTTTTATTATGCTGTTCCTTGATCTAAGCTTTCGGCTCACATAAACCATAGTCAAAGTGATCATATAGACATTGAAACAAAGATATTCACTATCGAAGATAATATTATGTTATGTTGACATAGAATATTGCTATCCGACGATAACGGTCACAGAATAAAAGACGCAGGTCATAAATACATGTTTCGGTTCTATGACGTCGAACCACATTAGAGTCCGAAATATTAACAGAACCATATTTCTAGATGCAATGTAATGTGTTGCCACTTGTTACAAATGTAATTCTGTTGAGCGATCTGCTGCTGCAATACATTATATATATATATATATATATATATATATATATATATATATATATATATATATATATATATATATGTTGTGGTAGGATCCACCTAATTTGCATAGTGGAGTACCGACCATATAAATATGGTTGGTACCGGGAAGAGTGAAAGGAATCAAGAGATTCAACCAGATACTCTGCCCGACTGCAACTCAGTCAACACATTCTCCATTCAAATTATTTCGAAAGTAGAATCTAATTCATGGGCTGCGCCGATTGTGTGCATAAAAAAGAAATCAAACCAAGTCAGAGTCTGCGTTGATTTTTCGACAGGGTTGAACTCGGTAATTAAGTACTACTATTACCCGTTACCGAGTCTCCAAATTCCCGTCGAAGAGGAATGTTCGAAGTTACTAGGGATAAACACGCATAGAGGGTTATTCAAGTACAACAGGCTTCCTTTTGGTATTAAAGTGGCACCAGCCATTTTTCAACAAGCTATGGACGTCATGTTGAATGATTTAGACTTTGCGTGCGCCTACTTAGACGACATCATAGTAAGGAGCGAAACCGTCGACGAACATCGAGAGCATCTCAATCAAGTATTTAAAAAGATTCAGGACTTTGGTTTTAAAGTCAAAGAGTCAAAGTGCGAATTTGGTTTGGAGAAAATTAAGTATTTAGGTCACATAATCAACAAAAAGGGCAGATTTCCAGATACGGAAAGGTCCATTGCGATTAGAGACATGCCGACGCCCACTAATGTTGCGATGCTACAGAGTTTTCTGGGGCTCGCAAATTATTATCAAGCGTTCATTAAAGGAATGTACAATCTAAGAGCTCCATTGAATGAACTGCTAAAAAAAGACAAGGCATAGGAATGGACGGTAGAATCTCAGAAAGCCTTTGATGAAATAAAGAGAATGCTTACGTCCGATCTCTTTTTAACCCATTACAATCTAAAACTGGATATTGTAGTGGCAAGTGACGCCAGTTCATACGGGATAGGAGCGTGTATTCAACACATAATGCCAGATGGTTCTAGAAAACCAATTGCGCATGCTTCCAGAACTTTACTCCCAGGAGAAAGAAGTTACTCACAAATAGAAAAAGAGGCGTTGAGTATCATTTTTGCCATAACAAAATTCCACAGATACATCCACGGCAGACATTTTATGCTTGAAACGGATCATAAACCAATGGTCACTATTTTTGGTTCAAAAAAGGGTTACCTGTTTATACGGCAAATCGTCTGTTGAGATGGGGAACCATTATTCTTAATTATGATTTTCACATAAAGCACCTATCATCCAAAAATATAATTCATGCGGATAGTTTATCAAGACTCGTACCGAGTCAAGAAGAAAGATTCGAAGAATCAATTATTGCAAATATCAGAGCAGATTGAGGTGAAAAGCATGGTAAACAAAATTGTAAGAGAGCTACCGGTTACACTAAAGGAAATTAAAAAAGAAGCTGAAAGCGATGATTTCATTTTAGAAATAAAAAGCAAAATGGTAGCAAATGACCAAAAAGTGCAGGAGATTTATTCAATGGGTGAAGGAGATTTATTATATGGTGAGAGAGTAGTAGTACAAAAAAAGTTGCAGAAAAGAATAACCTATACCACAACAATTTTCTTGCATGAACTATTTGCACGGTTCGGTGTGCCAGAGTGTATTGTGAGTGACAATGGTACACAATTCACTTCTGAAGAATTTAAGGAATTTTGTGAGTTATATCAAATTAACCACATAACGACGTCGCCGTATCATCCGAGGTCCAATGGACTCGCAGAAAGATTTGTCGATACTTTAAAGCGCGCTCTGAAGAAATCCTCAGGAGTTCCAACGGAAAAGGCGCTTCAGCAATTCCTACAAGTATACAGAATCACGCCAAACCAGAGAACACACTCAAACATGGCACCAGCTGAACTAATGTTCGCTAGGAAAGTTAAGTCAGTGTTTGACAAACTTTTGCCAGGAAAAAAAATAGAGTAAAGAATACTATGTATACAGCGAGAAAAAGATACACCTCCGGAGAGAAGGTGTTTTTCAAGTGCTACAAAAAACAACGTTGAGTTCTGGGAGCGAGGCATAGTGGACAAGAGAATCGGTGACCTGGTTTACATAATTAAAGGGGCCGAAGAATATTCATAAAAGGCACCAGAGTCAACTTAAAAAATGTTACGTTATAGAGCATGAAGAGAGTATACCGGATGAGGAGGAAGATCCCATTGAGGTAATGTATGATGTTTCAAGTAGAACCTCCGCAGAATACTCCGGAACCGAGAAAGTTCACTGACCCATTAGACGTGAATCCAAAACGGAAAAAATATTAAAATTAAGGGGATGGACATATGTATATGAAGTATACAAATGGATCTACAAAGAAATAGCCATAATCATCAACCCATATAGGAAGCCAGTCTGAAATCCAAAAGGGATTCCAAGGCTTGGGAGGGGGATGTTGTGGTAGGATCCACCTAATTTGCATAGTGGAGTACCGACCATATAAATATGGTTGGAACCGGGAAGAGTGAAAGGAATCAAGAGATTCAACCAGAGACTCTGCCCGACTGCGACTCAGTCAACACATTGTCCAGGAACGGTCTTACCAGGAATATACAAAAGACTATATGTAAATATTGTGTACACTTTCTTGTTTCAATATATTTTGTTCTAAGTACATTTTGTGTTGCATTATTATTCCATGCATTAGTCAAGTTTCAGCAATATATATATATATATATATATATATATAAAGTAATTCATCGAGTCTAGAAGAAGACTCAACAGAATGCAGAAAACATATATTTGGGACTCATCAGCAGTGAGCATCCACTACCGAGAATTGAAACCCGGACAGTTACGTTATCAGGTTAACGTCATACCAAATGTACCAACGGGCATCGGCCGTCCAGTGCTTCCTGCACTGAGGTTTCTTCTAGACTCTATGAATTACTTAATTATGATTATCTCAAATCCTCCTAAGAATTAATATCACTTTTATATATATATATATATATATATATATATATATATATATATATATATATATATATATATATATATAAAAAAGAAAGAACAGTAAGATATAAAATCCGGTGTTCTTATAGATATTTTATTTTTACAAAATAGGACTCAAAATTCGCTTGAAGATGAAATGGAACTAATGCTTTTAATTTAATTGCAAAAAATAAAATTAGGGGTTTTTAGATTCTATTTTTGAAACATGGTTGGAACTGTGTAGCGAAAATAACTATATTTTAAATCAATTAATTTATAATATATATATATATATATATATATATATATTTCAAACCTATATATATGTTTAATGCTCATTATATATATATATCTTATATATATATAATATATATATTTCAAGCCTATATATATATGTTTTATGTTCATTATATATATATATATATATATATATATATATATATATATATATATATATATATATATGCATGTATAAAGACCATTAAAAATATATATATATATATATATATATATGTATTTGTAAACGCAGGATATCATTCTTTTGTAAGCATCGTTTTCAACCAACACTTCGTCAGAAGAATACGTAGGTAAATATTAAATTCACAGAATAAAAATTCGTCAATTCCTAACGAAGAGAAAAAAGAAACTACGTCTAAAATGCAAACATATTAACAAAAAACAAGTTAATTTAAAGTGATGGAAAACTTCACTCAAATACCTCCTAAAAGACCGAAAAATATGCTTTTGCTGCCTGTCCAGAGACGATTTATGTAATTTAATAAAAAATCTAATATGTGTAAATGCAGACCGGGACAAGCTCTGCACGTGACAGCAAATGAATCGTCACTCTCTTTTGCCGGACACTCTAGATTGTCTAGAAAATGCAGACCCATGGCAAAGTTGTGAAAAGACTGGTACAACGCGTTTCTGCAATTAAAACTACCCTGGCTTATATTTAGAGTAACATGTTGTACGATCCTTGTTTGGAGCTGCTACATTTAGTAAAATTAGTATTTAAATTATTTTGGACTGGGATTGATTTATGTGTTATATATTTTGAATGATCTTAAATTTTTAGTATTTCTGTCGTCATAGATTCCGGCTTGGAAAAGAAGCAATTCTTTCAGGATAAAAGATATTGGGAAGAATCCCTGGTGCAGATTTTTATTCTAGTAAGATTCAATAGCGGCATATTCAATTTTTTTCTTATATGTATGTTACTTTCTTTTTTAATAAGTGTGGCAATCGCTAGCTCAAAGTTGAGGTTATATATATATATATATATATATATATCAGTGGAGTCTCCGGGGATCGGGCTTGTCGGGCTCAGCCCGAGAGAGTCAACATTCAAGTATATCTATTTCTAGGTAACAAAAATTTTTGTGTCGTTTTCATTCTTGACTACAGCTGGATCCAAAATGAATTGTTTTAACTCTGTTGCTCAAAATATAGACCGAAATACATTTCATTGATATTTTTCATACTAAAGAAAGAGAAGTAAGAAAGATAGAAAAAAAAAACAAACGAAGAAAGTAAATAAAAAAAAGAATGAAATAAAATTAACGTGACTAGTCGGGCTGAGTCCTACTTGATTCCTATCTAAGCTGGAGACATTTAATAGGCAATGTAAATCTTGCTTTAATTTTATAAATAATCCTTTAAAATCTATAATGACTTGTATCCCCTGTTTTTCAAAGAATGCATTTTTATTTCTATTATTCTTTCCAAGTGCCCATTTTAAATAATTGATTCCCTACCGTATAAGGCTTTTAGCACAATGCATCAATGAAAAAAGGGAAAATTAAAATTAGTCTACCCTAAAGTCAGTGAAAATCAAAGGAAGCCTTAACTCGTCGATTGGAAGGTCGGAGTAGGGATTGTTACCTAGGTAGCGTTGAGGAAAAGTGGTATCAGTCAGTAATACTGATCATAATCGTAAAATTCAGATACATAAACACACTAACGCATACACATATATACAAACACATACTCGAAATAGATACACACGTTATTTAAAAAGTATCTGGCGAGATTATCAAAAATTATTTATTTTAGTTAGAGTAAAGTGATCAATTTAGCATCTAAGTTATGCCAGTAGTATATTTTGTTAAAGATTGTAATGAGCCAGACATATATATATATATATATATATATATATATATATATATAATTTATTCAAAAATTATAACATAAATATGTTACAAAAACACTACAAAAATAACCATTTTGTTTCAACACTTCTGGCAACACCATCACTTGATAAGACACCAGAAGTTTTGAAACAAAATGGCTATTTTTGTAGTGATTTTATAACATATTTATGTTATAATTTTCGAATAAATTATATTTGCTCTCCTCTGTATTGAGCACTCTTTTAAGAATAGTATTTTTTTGTTTACTGAAATTTATTCAGTATACACTAATCTTGCACTTAACATTCAGAGCTTTTAAGTATAAAAAAATAGGAGATCAGCCGATCCGCTACATTAGTTTCAGCTTTTCGATATGACACTCTAACGAAAGGACTTTTGCCAGTTTCACTATTTTGTCACGTATTGCATCAAATTAGTTTCCACTTTCAAACCCAGCAAAAGTATTCACGTAACACTTAACACAATGTTTCCAGACACTGTTCATGTATTTTTCAGTTACATTTTCGCACGCGATAGCCATAATTTTTTATACAATTAAGAATATTATAGTCCTTTCAAAAATCACGCAGCGATATTTCTGGGTCTGCATCTGTAACAGTTATTGCTTGGGAGAAGGTGGATCGCAGATAATTTGCCAAAAGTTGTGGGACCAACAAAAAAACAAAAAAAACAAAACCAAAAACAAAACAAAAAAAAAACAATTTCACATCGTCATGGAGATCATTTAAATACGTAGGATGACCAGGCGATTTATCAAGCAGCAGTAAAATCTTGAAGAGAATTCTTCTCTCTAGAGAAGATTCACGCACTTGAGGAATAAAACAATTAATGAAGCAGTTTTGAACAGTTCCTCGGTCATCCATGCTTTACGGTTTGAATGATAGATAACGAAAGGTTTAAGCTTCAACCCTACGATCCTCCTATCAAGTAGAAGCCTGTCCTTGAACGCTTAAAACATGCATGCTTTATGCTCCTTTTTGGATGTAAGTACGTCCTGGCATAACCCTCTTCCATAATTGTTTCATGAAGATCGTTAACAGCTGGTAGTATGATTATGTTTTCGTTCCTCTGTAGGAACCCGATTGCTCGCCTTTCCAGTTTCGTGATGTTTGACTTGGGCGGCTTGGCTTTCTCCAAGGTGTGTCTCACCCGCCATCTTAGCTCATGCGTCTGAGCCTAAGGTAAGTTCAAGGCCACCTCCTCGATTCTGGCAATGGTGTTCAAGTATGGCATTCGCCTGTTGGTTGTGGCGAAGTTGAGACCCTTATTTAATACTAGAACAATCTAACCTAGCGAGCGAAATTAAGGGTTCAGTTCGAATTTCCAACCACTTGAAGAAGGCCGGAGCGTACAACGGCCGAAACGTTGTGATAAATATGGCAACAAAGATGAGGACAATAGTCCGAATAATGTAAATAGTGTACATAATACCTCACTTCAGAAATATAGACAGATACTGATGGGCCGAAACGTTGTAATACATATGGCAACAAAGATGAGGACAATAGTCCGAATAATGTAAATAGTGTACATAATACCTCACTTCAGAAATATAGACAGATACTGAAGGGCCGAAACGTTGTAATAAATATGGCAACAAAGATGAGGACAATAGTCCGAATAATGTAAATAGTGTACATAATACCTCATCTCAGAAATATAGACAGATATTGAAGGGCCGAAACGTTGTAATAAATATGGCAACAAAGATGAGGACAATAGTCCGAATAATGTAAATAGTGTACATAATACCTCATTTCAGAAATATAGGCAAATACTAAAACTCATATGTCTGAAAAGCGAAAGTGAAAATAAGGAGTTTACCGAGTGTGTTGCGTATGTCCTTCAATTTCCGCACAGTCGCCCAGATACAGTAGTAACCCGTTACAGTACAGTCCGTGTCTTCTAAAATTTCTATCAAAACACTCGTGCTTAAGTGATCCTTCCTCATCTGCACTCACTGCGTCTACAGTCACATGTACATTATGCAATTGAAACCGTAGCTTGAACCACCCCGTACTTGCCACACACTCTTGAATATATTCATCTCTGTTGCTTTAACGTCTAAAATAAACTTCATGCCTTTGTCTGGACAGTATAAAGGCTCACTGGTATCCTTTTTTGAATTTGGTCTTCGATTCAAACGTGAAGTAATTTCTCCATTTCATGGATAGGCTCGGTACTTTGTTTCCTAATAACTGTAGAAATGGAAGGCGAACCTTTCATGTCTTCCCGGATTCTTACTTTATCCTTTCTTATCCACAGTTGAATGGGATAAGTTCATCTCAGGTGTGATCACACAAACTTTGTTTCCTCCTTTATACTTTTTAATAACCGTTATTTTGGTGTCCAGATCAATTGCCTTTGTTTCCTTCTTGGCAGGAGGAAGCAGAGATAATTTCCTCTTGTAAGACATCGTGGAGTGTTTTGATAGAAATTTTAGAAGACACGCATATAACTCGACTCTACTGTAACGGGTTGCTACTCTATCTGGTTGGCTGTACGAAAACTGTTGTAAATACGCAACACACTCTGTGCGCTCGCTTACTTTCACTTTCGCTTTTTCAGACGTCCGAGTTTTAACCACACATGTTATCATCGTCGTAAAGTCGAAGCGTCGTAAATTGCATATGTCGTAAGTCGACGACAATCTGTACTAAATTTATTCAGATATCTCAAAATATATTAATCTAGAGATATCTTAATAAATTTTGTATTAAATCTCCCAATTGTGTGCTTTAGGTTCCAGACTTTTATTACTACGGCGAACTGCTACTTGGGCAACGTTGGCCAAAGCCTCCAATGGAATTGCTGCACATGCATTTGTAATTTATTGTCTAATGGCCGCCAATTTCGTCGTTTTTCTGCAATACACAACATTCTTATAGAGTTGTTGATGCTACACATATGAGGGTAATGACATCTGTTGAGAAAATATCGAACTACAGAAAACAGTGTTATTATAATTTGATAAAACTAAGAAAGAGCATTGTTTGGCGGACTCTCTATCTATCTATCTATATGTATGTATGCAGTGATTTTCCAAGCGTAGCTTAGATGTGGCACAAGGCCGAAAGTAGGGGACACCCAGTGAGGATCGAACTCACTACTCAGTCGTAATTGTTTTAGCGAGACAACATTGCTATCCATTGCACCAACTCGAGGTGCCCCTGTATGTATATGTATATATTCATGTAATACGGCCGACAAGGAAGATTGAATTCATTTTTAAGTTAAAAAATAATAATAATTTAATTCAATCTTCCTTGTTCAGTAAAAGATGTTTCAAAGAAAGGTTCAATATATATATATATATATATATATATATATATATATATATATATATATATATATATATATATATATATATATATATATATATATATATATATATATATATATATATATATTAGACATATAGGCGCAGAAAGTGAAATAGTCATTTGTGTTTCGTTCACTTAGCGATAATGCCAGTGGTAAAACATAAATCCTTCTGACTCCAGCTTATAGGTTAAAATAGCAGCGAAGACGAAGCTCTATTGCCTTGGGTGGCAACCAGTCTAAGGGATGGGAAATGATGAATTCAAAGCCATCATGAAGAAGGATGGACACCGTCAGTCCATCTTGTTCTAAACACACCATTGCTGCTATGATTACAGACTCACTCTCTTTATCTACCTATCTATCTATCTATCTATCTATCTATCCTTCTCTCTCTCTCTCTCTCTCTACATATATATATATATATATATATATATATATATATATATATATATATATATATAATATATAAAAGGCTCAAACACTAATATTCCATGGTTTTAATTTATGACATTGGAATCGTAATCAGATTTTTTGAATTTGTAGGTCTAATGAATTGGATCGTGATTACCATTCCAATGTAATAAATTATAACCATGGAATATTAGTGTTTGGGCCTTTTATATTATATTCTTACTCTGTCCTGGATTCTCTCCTCTTGGAAATTTATATATATATATATATATATATATATATATATATATATATGTGTGACGTGCTCTGATCTCTCGGTCACATAGAACCTCCTGATAGAATAAAGTTTACATTTCGAGTATCGGGTAGTATGTGTTCAAAAGCACTATTCGGGCATCTATCTATCTATCTATCTATCTATCTATCTATCTATGCAATTATTATATTTTTAAATTCTGACTGTGTTTCTTATTACTGTCAGCGTTATATTTAGTGTATATGGGTATTTGAGTAGACATCTCCGACGTTTTCTTTTTAATGTCGCCCTGCGTAGAGATCGAAATTTTTAATGAAGAAAACGTGTGGAGCACGTTTTCTTTCTTAAGACTTTCAATCTGTATGCCGGCGAACATTAATTTCACTTTTTGAAAATAGCAATATCTACTCAACCATGTGCACATATTAAATATAAAGCTAATAATAATGATAATAATAATAATAATAATAATAATAATAATAATAATAATAATATATACACAGCAGTATATTAGTATACCTGTTTTGTACACAGTTATCAGTTGAATATTGATCTGAAATTTTCACTGTATATTGTTCGACTGGTTTAAGTTGGTTTAAGTTCATTGATAAGAAATGTGTTTATATTGAGCAATAAATTTTTGTTTAATCTTTTCTGTACGTTATGTACGAATTGTGAGCAATTCTAATTTAAAAGTCTTTTACGATTGTTTTTTGCGATTACATTTCTTGTTCCTAAAAGTCATTTTGGTAATTTTCGGTCACACCGCTTGGCTCTTTTAACATTTATTAAAAACTGAATGGTACCAGATGAGCGTCGTCGATGCCATAAAATATCTTGCACCATTAAATTTAATCTCTATTCTTCAAACATATATAACAGTGGCGGTTGATAAAGTTTATCACTCACATACGAAAATTAATGCTAAATTTAAAGTAAAAAGACTAGTTGTAAAATCCACCGTGCTTTTTTATAGCGTAGATATCTCCCATAAATTTATGGAGGTCTTTTATTTCTGTATCCCTGACATATTGAAAATTTTATCCATTTTTAAAAATTGGTTTTCTTTTTTCATTTGAGATCCAATTTGATAACACCTTCAAAAGAACTGGTCGTAATCGTCCATAGAAACTTTACAATGGCGACCAGAAATTACCTAATTATCTGAACGTGTGCGTAAACAGACGATGTAGACATTCGACCAAGCAGCGGCCATTTTGATAGTTATAAAAGTAAGCTACTAAGTTCATAGCCTATTTCTTTGTTATTATCTGAATTATGATCTAAAATGTTCACTCTATAATGTTCGATTAATGTGGTCTGTTGCTTAAAATAAATGCATTTTCCATCGCTAGGCTAAACAGTTGGTGATGCCCCTATCTACAATGGTGGATTTATAAATCCTGACGCTTTGTTATTAACTGAATTTTGATTGAAATTTTCACTGTGTAATGCTCAATCTTTGGGATTAACATTCCACACTGAAAAAAGTGCCTCGACAAAGGAAGAAATTATGTTGAAAAGTCAATATTTTTTGACTAAAATAATTTTTTTGAATATAGGCTGTGGATGTATTGATGCTACAAGTATACTCTTTTCTTTCTTTCTCTCTCTCTCTCTCTCTCTCTCTCTATATATATATATATATATATATATATATATATATATATATATATATATGTCTGTATATATATATATAGAAAGAGAGAGAGAGAGAAAGAGAGAGAGAGAGAAAGAGAGAGAGAGAGAGAAAGAGATATTGTCTACATGTTTCTATACTGATTCTTTCCAGTTCTCTAATCAGTTTCTTTATATGGAAATTAAAATTCTTCAAGGAAGGTGCCGTAGATTTTTTTTTAACCCAAGTACTTTCGATCTATTCTAAAATCATTTTCAACGACAAACTTATTGTAACCCCAATAAAATTTGCATTTTGTGATGGTGATTCTAAAAATTTCATCTTAACAACAAGAAACTGATTAGACTACTGGAAAGGATCTGTATAAAAAAACAAAATAATAATAATAATAATAATTATTATTATTATTATTATTATTAATATTATTATTATTATTGTGGTTGTTGTTGTTGGTCTTCTTCTTGTTCTTGTTCTTGTTCTTCTTCTTCACATCCTCCTTCTCCGTTTGTATTACACCCAACGTCTTGCGTTTGTTTATTTATTTTGAAAATAATAATAAAGCGTTCATTGTTTAAAAAAAATTTAAAAAGTGTTAGGTGGTCATTTGATAAAAAATAGCCCGAGGATACTGTAAGGTTGAAGCTAACCTCCTGATTTTTTATATATATATATATATATATATATATATATATATATATATATATATATATATATATATATATAATTGTTTTGTTTTTATTAATTAAAAATTTTATTGTTTTACACGTATTTGTGATTATATATATAATCACAAATACGTAAAACAATAAAATTAATAAATAATTAAGCATTTTATTGTTTTACACGTATTTGTGATATATATATATATATATATATATATATATATATATATATATATATATATATATATAACAAAATACGTCTAAAAAATAAAATGGTAATTGTGATATATATATATATATATATATTTGTGATATATATATATATTTGTGATATATACATATATTTATGATATATATATATATATATATTTGTGATATATATGTATATATATATATATATATATATATATATATATATCACAAATACGTGTAAAACAATAAAATGCTTAATTAATAAAAAAAAACAATTAGATAAAACTTGACAGAGGAATCACTCTATTAGTTGTAATAATTGCCATCAGGGAAACTGCAAAGAATTTAAATAAATCATTATATGAACACAAAAGGGATATTTTACAAAACAACACATTAAACCCATTAGTTGATCACCGTAACGAGAAATTTCGATTTCGAAAATGCTACTCTAATTAAAAAAGAAAACAATTTACTAAGACAAAAATATCTAGGAAGTGCTTCAATCTCTAAATCATCCACAGAAAATTTACGTCTAGCTTTTACAATATATATATCCACATTATACCCCAAAACGTTTGCGGCTTCTCTCTTCATATATATATATATATATATATATATATATATATATATATGTATGTGTGTGTGCGCGTGTGTGTGTGTGTGTGTGTGTGTGTGTGTGTATATTTAGTTGTGTATTTGGCTAGCAATATCCCGTTAATACATTTTTTGTTAAGCAGGATTTACAAGGAAATTTTATTAAGTATTTTTATTATAATTTTCTTGGATGCGAAAAAGTGTTTTTTTTTTTTTTTCTGGACTTAATGAGGGTAGACATTGCCCCAATATTTGCTAATTCCGACCACTTTCGGCTAAAGTATTTTTAAGGATTTTTGATATATTAATATAATAAATTATATATTGTGGACAGTTAAAAAATTGCTAAAAATTAGTCATAGTCTTAATTTCTAAATATGGCCAATACATTGTGACCGTGTTCATAATTGATATTATTAATGGCTGTTTTTTATCATAAGAGCTTCCATTATTTTTAGACGTTTTTACAGTTTGAGGTGATGTATCTACGAAATCTATCTACCTCTCTATCTATCTATCTATCTATCTACCTGTTATATCTAGTTATCATATCTATTTATTTATCTATCTATGATATATATATATATATATATATATATATATATATATATATATATATATAGGTACTTCCTAAGATTCGCTATACCTAGGGTTTAAAATGAATTTTTTACAATGAAAATCTTTAATGAACCTATATTTTAGTTTTAATTTCAAGCTAATAGATTAAATTTAATATTTTTAAAAAGCAAACTATATTGCTGTAAATCAAAGTCAGTTTAAATTGACTGGAAGGATTTTTTAATCGCTAAAAAACGCTGATTTTACCCAACTGTCAGCACAGTTTAATTCTCTTTACTAAATAATCTTTCAAAAACAAAACATATTTTTTTGAAACTATATTTGTGTAATGTTGGTTGATTTAATAAATCTGATTTGAAACAAATATTACTTAAGTTTAAAATAAAATATTCTTTTCTGAAACTTTATTTGAAGAATATTAGTTGATTTAAAGTAAAATTAATCTGATTTGAAACAAATATTACTTATTTTAAGTAGAAAATATCACAGAAATGCATTTTTAACACGGTGATAGCTTTTTATTTTAGGTGTTGTGTTGACTGGTTGAATGACAGACAGAAGTTTATCTAATGTTTCTCGGCGGTGGATATATATATATATATATATATATATATATATATATAAAATTTATTTGAGGAATATAACATGAGCGCCTTTTTTATATATTTTTTAACCACCTAATAATCTTAAAAATCTAGGCAAATTTTCTCCTTAATCTAAAGTTTTATTGAATTTTAGGGACTCTGGCTTTAAATGTTCTGTAGTTATCGCTATTATTTTCTGATAAAGTGTATGAACATCCGTATTTATAAAAAGAAATCGACACGTTTATGCAGACAAAAAAATTCAAAATTATTTTTAAAATATTGGTGTTAGATGAATTGTAGTAAGCTTTTCCATTTGTGACTAGTAAAATTTTGCTTAATAACAATATCATCTAACCGGCACAAAGTCATGTAAACATTAAAAATATATTTTTTTAATACATGCATTCTTTTTTTTTACGATTCAGAGTCCTGTTTTACAAAAAGAAATTAATGACTTAAATTCTCTAAATGTCTCATCTTTTATCTAATATAAAAAAATTAAGTTGATCAAAATTTGATTTTTCAAAATTTCATAAAATTAAATAGGTGTTGGGGGTGGTAACAGATGTAAAAAAAAAATATATATATTTACTTTAATAAGAGTTTCTAGAAAATTTTAAAAAATAATTTCATTAATTTGTGCTTAAGTCCTGAAAGTTTAATTAAAATCCGATAATTATTTGATTTTTGCAAATAAAGTACAGGGTGTCCCCCCCCCAAAAAAAAAATTGGCATAATTTAAAATGTGATATCTGATATAAGATATTGTCTGTCAAAGATTTTGAAAAAGTAAAAGAATTTCAAAGGATATTTTGAATCAAAAATGAAGCTGATTTTTTTTTGTTTTAATTTTTTGTTTCAATGTTTACAGATATGAGTTTCTGAAAGCTTTTACAGTTACTTTTTATTCTCTATAAAGTACAGGGTGTCCCCGCCCCCAATTGGCATAATTTAAAATGTGAATATCTGAGTAATTGTCACAGGCAAACAAAATTAAATAGGCTTTTATATATATTATTTACGTTGAGTTTTTTTTAACACTGAGGTAGATATTTTATGAAGTGTTGATATCTTTATCAATAGAATAATATTTGGGAATTTTTTCTAAGGTGGACATAACTGTTACAATTACTTGACAAATAACATGAATGCCTTTTATGTAATTTTTTTTTAAACTACACAGTAATCTTAAAATTTTAAATATTCTAAGTAAATTAATAATTTATTGAATTTTAGGTACTTTGAATTTATAGTCTTACTTACAAAAATGCTTGTTGAAGAAATGTTAGAAAATTACCAATAAATGTTAACTTTACTTTAGTTACCAGTCTTATTTTCTGGTGATGTCCTGTATGGACATCTGTATTCACAAAAATCGATATGGTTATACAAACATAAAATTCTTAACATATTGGGGATTGTCGACTTGTAAGCTTTTTCCATTTATGATTAGTAAATACAGTCTTAATTTAATACAAGTATCACTTGACTATAGAATTTAAAGGTTTATAAATTATTCTAGTTAAAGAAATGAAAATTCTTGTAAAAAATCATTATTCATTAAAAACATTTTTTCCTTAAGACAATTCCCATAATATATTTTATTAATAAAAGTAATTAAAAGCGTTTCTAATTAAATAGAGTCTTAGTTTTATTGCATTATTATTCTAGGATTCAGACGAGTTTTGTGGTAACTGAGAATCCTAAAAAAAAAAAAATGATGATTTAAATTCTCTAAGGAGTTCCGCTTTTAACCAATATAAAGATTAAGTGGCAGAAAATTTAATTTCTTAAAATTTAATAAAATTAAATAAGAAGTGGATAAATGATATAAAAACAAATTTACCAAGATTAAAAAAACAACACATTTCTAAAATAATTTTATTCATTTACATGCAGACTATTATCGTCATTTTTGTTATTATCACAACGTTTCGGTCGTTGTACACTCCAGCCTTCATCAGGTGGTCGACTTTCAGCTAGTTTCGTACTGAATATTTTATTTTATCTACGGGAGAAAATTGTTTCTTTCTAACACCCGTGTCCAGAGATATTTCTTGTTCTTGTTTGGTAGGGCTCAGTTATTACTCTCCCCTCTTTCCACTGAGTCCAAGCACACACTACCCGGTCGAGGTGTCTGAATTTGAACTCACAATTGCTATTACTGACATGAAATTCATATTATTTACGCTTTAACTTACTCGGACATTGTCCCGTGGGACAATCCTGAGTTTAGAACACGCAGCTTTAAAAGCAATTTGTCAGCTGCTAATAATGATGCTGTTGCTTGTCACGTTTGACGTATATTTTATACATAGCATAATATTTTCCCAGTCTATTGTTAGAATTGTTCTATTTCATTATAAGTTATTGTTGCTAAATCTCTTATTGTGCCTAATATTTTTCCTTCATTTTCCTCCCATTTGTTCTCTCACATTTGGAAGGCGATGTTTTTAATGGATGCTTATGAATAAAGGATTTAATTGGGCGTAATTGCATTTTTGAAAATATCTTTTCCATCTTTCTCATTCGTTTCTTTGCATCTATTTAATTATATTTAGTTATACTATCTCATTCTTTCTTTGTTTTCTTTCATTTTCTTTTTTCTTTTTCGCCTTACCAGTTTCATTTCTTACTTTTATGCTCATTCATTCATTCACTCATTCTTTCGTTTATTTACTTCCGGTTCATTTCCTTATCTTCCTTTACCTTTCTTTCTTTCTTTCTTTCTTTCTTTCTTTCTTTCTTTCTTTCTTTCTTTCCCTTTCTTTCTTTCTTTCTCAAAATATTTCTTTTTCCTTGATTTTTCTTTTTCAATCAAACATACTTTAATTTATTTTTTCTATTCTATTTTTCCTTTTCTCTCATTTATTTATTTCTTCTTTCATTCACACTTTCATTCCTTCTGTCTTGCTTTGAGGCTTGTGATATGGTTGGAAATATTTCTATTTTTAATCTCTTCTTTTCCTTTTAATCAAATTCCTTTGTTTTTGAGTTCTTTATCCTTCATTTATTTTTTCTTCATTTCTTAATTTTCTTTTCTTAGAGAAAATAAACTATAGTCTATATTATATATTGCCTATGACTTGAATGAACGATTTCAACTCATTTACTAAATCCTACTGGGTAAGAACGGATCTTCTATTCGTCACATCACTTTTATTACAGTCTTTTTTTAAGAATTGTTTTATTTTATTGCTATTGTTTCTAATCTCTTATTGTGCCAAATAAGATTTATGATAAGAACGAATCTTTTCTCAACATTTTTACAGTATATTTTTAGAATTGTTCTATTTTATTGTATAATGTTCATTCCTGGACCTCGTAACTTGATCATAGTTATGTATGTCTTTGAAAAAAACATAGTATGTAGAGAGTTAGGTACTATCCACGGTTTCAGGCATCCGCTGGTGGTCTTGGAATATATTCGTTACAGATAACAGAGAAATACTATAATGAATTTAGAAAATAATTTGAAAAGTATGTCTAAACTAATTAGCAATCAATTTCAATAAACGGTTTTATTATTTGATGTGTCACTCTATATATAATTTTAAGAGTGAATGTAAGTTTTAA
Organism: Acanthosepion pharaonis; assembly: GCA_903632075.3. Classification (NCBI taxonomy): domain Eukaryota; kingdom Metazoa; phylum Mollusca; class Cephalopoda; order Sepiida; family Sepiidae; genus Acanthosepion; species Acanthosepion pharaonis. The sequence continues at coordinate 1,211,189 of CAHIKZ030000428.1, forward strand.
TCTGAATGAATAATAATTTCTGCCTATGATATAATGGATAAAATAAACCGATTGTGTGCCTATATTTTATATATACATAGTTTTTACGTAGAAAGTAGGAAGTTTTTTCTATTGTTAGAATTGTTCTATTTTATTTATTAGTCATTGTTATTGTTAACCTCTTATTGTGGTTAATTTCCAAATTAAGCTTTAGCATATCTATGTAGGTACAGGAAAACACACACTATATATAGTATTCTGTATATCCGCGGCTTCTGGCATTTGATGGGCGAAAACGGGCATCTTTTCCGCGGCAAGGGTCGATTATTATAAAAAAAACAAAAAACAAACTAACTTAAGAGATCAGTTTGCTTAACGGCGCTGTATCTCTGAGTCAAATAATGGTGCCTCCAAATAAGATTGGAGCCTCACTGTCGTTTGTTATCTCGACTCCAAAGAAACGCTATTTACAACATTTGCTCGCCATATTAATCGGACACATAAATAACATTTTTGAACATTTAATTTGCTATTTGAAATTGATTTCTTTTCTCGATCTTTTTAAAGGTTTTTCACTTGTTTTTTTTTTATCTATGTCGCCTTCCATTTTTTTCATTTGACAATTTATGTCTTTGACCTTTGATCATTGCTTTCTTTGTGTCTAGATGACTGTACATACGCAACGTACAGTTTTTGTTTCTGTTTAGTGTGTTTCTACCAACACACAATTATGCTATGTAAAAAGAGTCAAATCATATAAACATTTGTAATTATAAGTGAATGTTTCTTTCTTTATTCCTTCTGTTATTTCACTGAATGACCCATCCGTTCTTTCCTTCTTTCCTTTCCACCATTGGATGAGGTATTCCTCCTTGCTTTCCTTTCTTACACTGAATAACCTGGATGACATTCCTTCTTTATATCCTTCCTTACGCTAATTCACCCATTAATTCTCCATTTGATGACTCATTCCTTCATCTCTTCATTTCTTACACTTAATGATCCATTCGTTCTGTCCTTTCTTCTCATACAATGGATGACTCATTCCTTCATCTCTTCATTTCTTACACTTAATGATCCATTCGTTCTGTCCTTTCTTCTCATACAATGGATGACTCATTCCTTCATCTCTTCATTTCTTACACTTAATGATCCATTCGTTCTGTCCTTTCTTCTCATACAATGGATGAATTATTCCTTCTTACATTCCTTTCTTACATTGAATAACCTAATCATCCTTTCGTTTCCACCATTATTTGAGTCAGTCTCTTTCTTACACTGAATGAACTATTTGTTCTTTCCTTCTTACCTATCCACCATTGAATTAATTATTCCCACAGAATGACCTGTTCGTTCTTTTCTTTCCAACACTGGATGATTTATTCGTTCTTTCATTCCTTTTTTTTTACACTGAGTGACCTATTCGTTCTTTCCTTTCCACCATTGGATAACCTATTCCTTCTTTCTTTCCTTTCTTACACTGAATGACCTATTCGTTATTTCCTTCTTTCCTTTCCAACATTGGATGGCTTATTCCTTCTTTCTTTCCTTCCTTACGTTGAATGGCCCATTTGTTCTTTCCTTTGCGCCACTGGATGACTTATTCGTTCTTTCTTTCCTTTCTTACACTGAATGACCTATTCGTTCTTTCCTTTCCACCATTGAATGAATCTTATAACTATTCTACCAGTAGATAACCTCTTTTCACAATGAATAAAATTCCCAAATTCTTTCTCTTCTTTCGAAAAATGAATGTCTTTCTTTTATTTCCTTTCTATCACAAGATAACCAATTCAGTTTTCCTTTTTCCTTTTCTTCCATTTTTTTTTTTCTCTTTCCTTTCTCTAATCTGTTGACTAACCCATTTTCCCATCTCCTTATTTTGGGGGGGCGCCATACCTTCTCTTTCCTTCTTTCCTCCTTCCATATTTTATTCCTTTTTCATTTTTTTTTTATTTTCAACTACGAAATATTCCCCTTTTAAAATTCTTCCTTTTTCGATTTAATACCCATCCCCTCCGTTCCATTTGGTCTTCTTCTTCGGATATTTCTTTTCTTTCTTTCTTTTCATTTTCTTTTTTTATGTTTTTTTTTCGATAAAAAAAATATAAAATATTAATATTTTTCGTTTATTCTCTTGATACAGCACATTTCTTTTTAATTCTTTCCTTTTTTCCCTTCCCTACTCTCCCTCTCCCTCTCTCTCCTCCTCTCTCTCTCACTCTCTGACATATTTAGCACTTTAACCTATAGAAATATAGTTTTATGTTATGCTATACTTATAGGTTCAAGTGCTAAATATCAGTCAAATATTAGTCATATAGCGTATGTAAATATAAAAGTAGACATTGAGGTCAATACACAGCGGCAACGGCATGTTTCCTGCTCAAACGCTGGTCAGTGGGGCATTATGGATATGTTTTTTTCTAACGGTTATTGTGTGGGCGGTAACGGTTATGTTTTGAATTATTCTAGTGGTTAGTAAGTGGAAGTAATTGTGGATCCGGATGCAGTTTTGTGGCTGTTTGTTAAAGTGTTGTGTGTTAACTCTATCATTGAGTGCCTTGTTATTTCTTCACTGGAAGAATTGTCAGATAACCTTCGATAGTAGGTTTTGCTCGATTATTGATGGCGGATGGTTGAAAGATGTATATATATAGCGTTGTTTGTCGTTAGGTTTTCTGTAAGGTTGATATGTATCATTTCTTAGGTTGAATATGGCATTCAGGAAATTTATTTCTTATAAGTTATTTTCATGTCTATGTCGAAATATATATATATATATATATATATATATAGTAGTAAACCAAAAAATCCACGTTTCATATTCAAGCGAAATTTTAACGATTGTAGGCGCGCCATAAAAATATCCCTCACTGGGAACTAACTAAAGGGTGACCGCAAACATTAGCCTTGAAATAGATACCCTACCCAACCTTAGCAAAACCTCTCAGAAGATGATTGATTGATAAGAATTAACTCTCTGACCACTTAACGAAGAAAATAGTCTAGCCACTCCCACAATAACGAATTTTGTAACGGACCGTGCCTAAAAATACACGTAAACCGAGAGATAGCTTATTCCTAAAATTTCGCTTGAAGATGAAACGGGACTAAACACCACAATCCAACTTAATTTTAATAATTATTTGGATGATTTCGGCTCTTGTTTTTGAAACATGAGAACTCTTATGTATGAAGGAATCATATTTTTAAACGAAAAATTATTATATATATATATATATATATATATATATATATATATATATATATATATACAGCCACACATATATCTCTATCTATAAAAGGCAGGATGTGTGTGTGTGTGTGTGTGTGTGTGTTATGAATGCACGGCCGCAAATTTCGACGGATTTGCACCAAAATTTACATGCACATGCTCCAAGTTAGTGGGAAGTGCATTTCCCAACTCCCATCGATAGTGGAAATAATTGATTTTTTTCTTACTTGCTACCAATAGGCAGGAAGATTCTATTGGCCAGCGTGAGAGCCAACAGCTGACTGACACGAATGTTAACTAGCATGCTAGCATGCAAAAAAATCGATAGCTGTATTCGTCCCAAGTGAGAAAAATTTAAATCTGCATGGCACTTTACTCCAAATGGCTCATTCGCTTGCTTAAACTCAACGTTGATTCTAATTCCGCAGAACTGGGTTGGGTGTGAAAAAGTATTTGTTGTTAACATTCTTTTTTCATTCGGTTTTTCCAGTTACGAGTCCTTTTTTAAAGCTGATCGTTTTGTGATCATTTTGTTTAGTTCTGTTTTCGTAGCAGATTTAATGTTTAGTATAGAGCTTAGAAAAAATTCGCAGTGTGAGATAGGCAAGAAGTAAGGCATGTAGCAACATCAGCACCGCAAAGGGCACTCCTTTAAAGGCAAGATAGGGTAAAACTATTTTAAGTCAAGTGATAGCGATTGCTGTGTGAGTCGTACGATTTTTGACTCAAGCACGGGCAACGCCGTGCCATGCTAGTATATATATATATATATATATATATATATATATATATATATATAGATAGATAGATAGATAGATAGATACCACAGTAGAATAAGTTTGTATTTGCAATTCACCCCTGAGGATGCGAGCCAAAGTACTTGGGTAGGGAAAAACATGAAGAAACTGTCTAGAAAACTAGAAAGAATTATTATTCAATGAAACATGTTTGAATGAAGGTAGGCCTATATATATATATATATATATATATATATATATATGACCGGAGGTGTTGAAACAAAATGGCTATTTTGTAGTGATTTTATAACATATTTATGTTCAAATTTTTAAATAAATAATTATATATGCTCTACTCTGTATTGAGCATTCTTTTAAGCATAGTAATTGTTGGTTATTGGAATTTATTCCGTATACAACAATCCTATACTTGTATATATATATATATATATATATATATATATATATATATATATATATATATATATATATATATATATATAAAGATTACTTAACTTTAATATCAATTGTTTGTTGTTATTTTCCTTTTATCTCATCTTCGTTTCTGTCTTTTCTTTTATTTTCTCACTTTCCTTCATCATAAATTCTTTTTTCTCTTCTCTCTCACATACATAATTTCTTCCCGTTTAGTATTATTGTGCATGTTTTTTTTTCGGTCAGAAAGCGGAACTGATTCCCGTTTAGAAAGGGCCGAGGGTTAGAGTACTTTTCTCTCTACTTGTGATATTTGCTAGACATATATATATATCCATCTCGATACAGTTTTTGGACACACAGTTAGCATCAAACTCACTTTATTACTAACAACCTTTTACATTAGCTGGTTAATTTTTAACGGACATATATCGTCAAGTCAGGTTTATTTATTAAATACTGCCCTGGGTATGAGAATAAACTCTTTCTGGCAGCAAGGCCTCTGGGTGGTGATGTTGAGGAACGTGGAACCACATCTTAATTGTTGTCGTTCGCAGGTCCACTCTAACTCGGGGTGGTTGCATTTGTTTGGATCCCAAATATGGGCAAAAACGCTATGAAAGTATAAAAAAAAATTATCATAAAAATACCAGCAATACATTTTTATAGTAAAAACTTAGAAGCAATATATTTTCATAAAAGAAATTATTAATGTTCCTAAGAAAATTAAATTTCGGAAATAAATGACCCATAAGGAGTTAATATGTAGCTAAATAAAACAAATAAATTTACTAAATAGCACCATAGTCCAGCAAATGAGTTTTAGTCGTTAGTGCGATCTTATAGATGAGCAAAAACTTTACACGTGATATCTAAACGTTGTTCAATGCACTATGGTTGGCGCTTTATTACAACAATATTTATAAGTATTACGTTACGGTTGGTGGCCACTACTCCACCGAACATTGTAAACAATGCAATGCGGTCGATGCCCTATTAAGCGACCTTTGCACTACGGTTGGTGCCCCTTTTAAAGCGGACGTTGCAGGCATTTTGCTACGGTTGGCGCACAATGGCACCAATCACTTTTGACATTGTACTGTAACTGCTGCTGTATTATATATATTTATTTTTATGTATCTGTCCACTTTTGCTGTAATGATTAGAAGCCAATTCCAGAGTCGTTTATTAGCGAGTTCAATTCTCACTGGGTGCCCAATATTTTCCTCCTTGTGCCAGACAAGGTAATCTTATTAAATATATATTCTTTCTTACACCGCGCCCGTTTTATACGTTTTTTTTTTCCTTTTTTTCTTTTTCTAATTCTTTCTTATTTTTCCCTTTTTCTTTTTGTCTTTCTTTTGTCTTTCTTTCCTATTTCAAGGGTCTCTTGTGTGTTGCCTGAAATATGTTTCCCGTTTGGTGTTATTTAGCAAGTCTGGCTTGAAACGAAGCCGATTCACATGTGGCCAGACAAACGCATTTAGTCGTCACGCTTTTACTTCCAATCGGGTCTGTCCCATTGCATGCTTAGCCGTTTAACTCTGGCAGGAGCCGCTCTGTTGCTGACTTAGACATTTAGCGGTAACTTTAATTTTCAGGGTAATTAGAAAATTATTATTTAATCTTTTTTTTCTTTTTAAATATTTAAATATTTTAAACAGAGTGAATATAAAACTAAACTTTGTTCTAGAGTTTAACTTCTATTATGCTTCATGTGCCTTCAGGACGTTGGCGATAATGGCTCTTCACAACTTCCTATTCTTTGTAACTCTAAGCAATGTTTGTCTTCTTACGATCTTTCCTACTCTATGTTCTACTATCTATGTTCTTAATAAATTCACCCCAAGCAAGGCGATAATGCCACTAAGACGCAAGTAGCAACTAGAAGTGAAAGAGAAAGAAAACATTTTAGAAGAAACCAGAAACCCATAATAGTATAAATTCCGTGCCCTTTCAGGAGGTGGCGATAATGGCTCTTCATAATTTCCGATTGTTAGTAGCTTTAAGCAATGTTTGTCTTTTTCTTATCCTTTCTACTCCCTGTTCTACCATCTTTTTTTTTTTATCAGTTCGACCCAAGTAAGGTGATAATGCCACTAAGACGCACGTTTCTACAGGAAATGAAAGATAAGGAAAATAAGTTACAAGGAACTGAAAATCCAGTAATGGTATAAATTTCAGAGTTTTTTTAGGGATAGGAGGAAAAGAGCGTTAAAGTAGAACTTGTAAAGAACTGGAAACCCTATCCTAAACAGGAGTGTGAATCGGAAGACAAGCTCGTTAGGCACGTTACTCGCTAGTTTTCACTTACCTTCAATATGTGCTGTACATATCAAATTCTCCAAGCCTTCTTTCCTCATTATGTGCTCAAGTCATTCCAACGTTCCATTTTAATTCTACGTGTCCGTTTTTATTTCTGTTTTCCTTAAAACTTTCTCGTTGCTCACATGTGTTGTCCATGATTTTTTTGGTTGCTCTATGTAATTTGACCTTTTGCCGCCACTCTTTATCCCTTTTCTGCTATTCCTTCACACAAACTCATTAAGTAGCTGATAAGAGCTCTCCACAGCTTTCTTTTTTCGTTCCTCTATGTAATGTGACCTTTTACCACCCCTCTTTAGCCACTTTCTGTTAGTCACACAAACTCATTAAGTAGGTGATCATGGCTCTCCACAACTTCCTGTTTTCTGTTGCTCTAAATAACCTATTACCACTCCTCTTTTTTATTTTATTATTCACACAAAGAAGTCACGTTTGTTACACACAGTTTCCCCCTACTTCTCTCTTTTTATACTAAAGTTTACCCAATGCAAGCCTTGAGAGCCACTCAATGCAGAGGCTTACTGAATCAGGTGTGTGATTTACGTGCATGTACGGATAGATAACGATTGACCTTAGACTGGAAGAGGTTAAGATTGTAGCATTCGAAGAAGTATACACGCAGGAGTCTGTTCCACAATGTAGCTGTTCTTAAGAAGATGCTTTCAGAATGGAACGCACTTCTTATCAAAGCATTACGTAGACTGATTCAAAACTGTGGACGTATTAAAGCGGGGTCTGGAATGTAAAGGTTTGAGTTGGTGGTACGAAACAATGACTCTCGTCTAAATATTTGATACGGAAATCGGAATAGAGTTACGATAGGCTTGAAACGTGAGAAAGGGACCGCAAAATAAGTAATCTCTATGCTTTCAATTTGTCCTTGTGAATATTAAATTTTCTAGGCCCCCTTTCCTCATTATAAGTCCGAGAATGTTCATTTGTCTTTTCAGATTGTGACTTTCTATTGTGGGGACCAACCTACAAATGGACTCTTCCACACCTATATAATATGGCTACCAACTCTGAGTAGAGGAAGTCACCGAGTGAGAGTCGCCGAGTAGTAGCCATAGAGTGAGTGAGTGAGTCAGTCAGTCAGGACACCAGAGAGAGAAAGTACTCTCCAGTCCACATTTACCTTTGTACTACGTTTCCGAGAATATACTATTTAACTTTATATCCGAGTCCGTGTTATCTTCCTATGTTCTACACCATAACACTTTCGAAGTCTCATTATAATTTTTTAACGAATCTTTGAGGTACCTATATATATATATATATATATATATATATATATATATATATATATATATATATATATATATATATATATTTATTTTTTCCCCATAAAACTATTGATTAAATTAATGGATTAACAACAATCTAAGACATAATCAGAATTTGGGGCGGCCTTTAATCAGACAGGAGAAGTTCTTTGGTTCTCGCATGAGTTAAGTGACATCGATTCTCGTTAGTATCTTGATGGGTGACGGTTTTGGAAGTCCAAGTTCTTTACGTTTGGGTTTACGAATGGTGTAATTAAAAATGGCCAGGAATTGGAAATCTGAGTGCTGGATTTCAATTCACGTGCTAATAACCTTGTTAAAGGTATGAATTCGTCACTTCTCCTCCCAGCTACGGGTTAAATAGTATAACTTGTATCAGTAAATCGTTATCATCTTCAAATATTCTTATAGTTTGAAAATATTTCCTGGCTTTATAACTCGCAAAAGGTTGATAAGCCGTAAAAAACGGCTCAATCAATCAATAAAACCCGAAGTTATGATGCAAATAAAAAAAAATAAAATAAAAGGGAAGTGACCACTCTTCTCGTGGAGTACTTGGTTTTATTTGTGCGTTAGAAATCGTCGAGCTGAGTTCAAATTCCAGTCGGGTTCATTAAAAATACTTACGCGCAAATACCCTTAGGAAAGGCACGAATTCATCACTTCTCCTCCAAGCTATGGGTTGAATAGCAGGAAAGATTAGATCCTTTAACCCTGTTTAGCAATCAGTCTGTCGCAGAAACAAAACGGCAAACTTTTGCCTTGACGTTCATGAATCGAAAGAGGCCTGATCGCTCTAGTGTGTGGAACTTAACATACTGACTGATCGGATAAATGATCTGTGGAGACCTCATTAGTAAGTACTCGATTAACCGATCATCAATCACAAGCTCGATTGATCATTTACACAAAGATCTTTGTAATGATCTTCATCAGTTTGCCAATTTTAAAGGAGGAAGAGAAAAAAATTGAAATTACTTTCTCTAAATAGCTTCTCATCACTGACTAGCTGGAAGAAAAAGTGCTCATTTAATTGCTAGACACACGGACAAAACTGAATTTTCATCAATCACAGTAAAGCGAAAAAGTTCATGCGATGTAACTGCCTCCATCCGCAATAATAGCTTCAGTGAGGGACCGCAATCTTTAACAAGCATGCATCTCATGGTCTGTATCGATGTTGTTGGACATAACTCGGGAAGGGCGGCTTTCAGGAAATTGAAATTGACTGTTGACGAATCTCTCGTTCAACAACAACACATGTTCTCAAAGATATTACGTACCCGATATATATATATATATATATATATATTCAGCGAAAAAATAGAAAAATGCTCTGATTGCTGACATATATACATTCGCGAGATATTCACGAGAATTTTTCGCTACACTTCTGATCTTTGAATTTCAACGTACAAATGCGTATGTATATAGACAACTGCACACATATACATACATATGTCAAATCCCATACTGTCCACATATGTTTTATCTGTATGAGCCCCGGCAGACGAGCGAGTGTGTTTGTGTGTCTGCATAACTCATCGGGTGTACGGACATGCATCTATGTTTGTGTTATCATGAGTGACAACACGACGACGACCCCCCCATAATAACACCAATACACGCAATCTACATAAACCCAAAAAAGCGTGAAACCCAGGGTCACAAACTCACAGCAATCCAACCAAATATGTTAGCTCTATCTCTGATATTGAGCGCTTTCTAATAAGTACCGCGCATATAATATATAAATAATTATATATATATATATATATATATATATATATATATATATTTCTGATACACACTGAAGAGTTGACGGTGTGATGCCTTGAGGGTTTGTTTCCGTAACTGGAGTCGGAATCTGAGGCTAACTTCAGTCAGTTAAATAACAACTTTTTACTATTTCTCTCTCTCTGTATATATATATATATATATATATATATATATATATATATATATATATATATATATATATATATCAAAATAAAGAGAAAAGAATAGACAGATTAAGAATCGACCTTTGGCATTTTTAAAAAGTGCTCGATACAACGTAGAGCAAAACATATTTTTATTATAAAATATTTTATAATAAAAAATATTACATATAAGTATATATAGATATAAAATAGTACATATAAATATATATAGATAGATATAAAAGATTATGAGATTAAAAGAAAAACATGGGAATTCTGGTATTTTTCATATTTGTTTCATAGATCAGATGAGTATTTATGTCGTGTTTGGAAACCTTACTGAATGAATTGAACTAATTTTTTAAAAAGATTTAAAAAAATAATTTTTACATAAAAAAGGCAATGGTCTTTCTTCTTAATAAGAAAAAATGCCGAAAAAATATCGTTCAGTTTTGGGATTTTTTTTAAATCATGTATCTTCATTTTTTAACGAACCTTGAGGTACACACACACACACACACATATATATATATATATATATATATATATATATATATATATATATATATATATATATATATATATATATAGTTTATGCGAACTTAGGTAATCCGTATGGGTAGACCGGAGGAGGATGATATCCAGAGAGCTCAATGTAAAATTCAGAGCAGATATGTTTGATATATATATATATATATGGTGTGTAATGTATTTGGGGACACATTGACGGGCGTAAGAAAAACAACCACCTCTTACAAATAACTAATGGTTGGATTTCATGTTTATTCGATGTAATTGCCTTCAGGCGCAAAGATGGCTCCAACGCGGGACTGGAATCGTTAACTTACGGCCCACACATGGTCTGTATTGATATTAGACATTATTCGGGTAATGTTGGCTTTCAGAGAATCAGTCGTATTGTGGGAATGTTGACTAGTCTCTCGTACAACAACGCTTCATATATAATAGTCAATGGGGTTTAGGTTTGGCGAGTTAGTTAACCACATGTTTCGTCTGATGCGGACGTACTGATTGGCCAACCATGCAATTTCGTATTACAACGGCTTTGGGATCAGGGGCATAGTCCTGTGCAAACACATAAGGCTTCGCATTACCTACAAGTTCTATTCAGGGTTTCAGAACTGTTTCCAGCATCTGAGTGGAAAGAATAGGGTGTAATGATGTGTCCCTCACTCCCCTTCACCACACCCTAAAACCATCAAAGAAGGGGAAAACGTCGTCTGCATGAGGGACGTATCAGAAGGGTCCGCACATAATCGCCTGACATATTTCCTGTACCCTTTTTGATCATGGTCGAATTTGGTGACCCCCCCCCCCACCACCAAAAAAACAAAGAAAACGTTATTCTTGTTTCTGTGTGTGCGTGTGTGTGTGTGTGCGTGTGTAGGCATGAATTGCCCTTTCCTCGTCACCTATGAATTTTACCGAATGTCCTCATACCCCATATTGTAGATTGTGCTCTCGGACACCTGGAGATCAGTGCCAATTATCCTTATGCACGTTCCGGGATTTGCATCCCTAATGTTCTGTACTTAGCAGTACGAATTGTGGTCTCTTGATAATCTCCGAACGCTGTGAATTGCATTTTATGCTTCGTTACATACGACACATCCCCACTGAAGACTTCCATCTCCTTTCGAACTTTGTGCACAAAAGGCGACGTCCAAAAAACAAAAAAAAACACTGCAATCTCAGCATCGTTGGGCTTTGCTTGTATCGCAACAATTCAAACATGTCGTTTCATCTCAACGGTCAGCAGAAAGATCGCCATTGATTCTCTTAAAAGTCAAATCATATTAATTGATTATCACATAACTACACGCGCACAATCACATATCCCTCAATACACCCTACACAAAAGCACCCTAGAAATCCCTAGCTAAATATGTTGGGAAAATATGGTCGGTTCTTTGTATAGCTCAGGTAAGTAAATAAAGGGTTCAGTTCGACATTCCAGCCACCTGAAGAAGGCCGGAGCGTACAACGGCCGAAACGTTGTGATAAATATGACAACAAAGATGAGGACAATAGTCCGAATAATGTAAATAGTGTACATAATACCTCATCTCAGAAATATAGACAGATACTGAAGGACCAAAACGTTGTAATAAATATGGCGACGAAGATGAGGACAATAGTCCGAAAAATGTAAATAGTGTACATAATACCTCATCTCAGAAATATAGACAGATACTGAAGGACCAAAACGTTGTAATAAATATGGTAACAAAGATGAAGACAATTGTCCGAATAATGTGAATAGTGTACATAATACCTCATCTCAGAAATATAGACAGATCCTTTCTTGTCATTTTCTTTAGCCATTTCTTCCCAGGCAAGGTGGGAATGCCACTAGTACGCATGGGTTACAGAGAGTGAAAGTGATAAAAAAGAAAGATTAGGGAGTATTGAGGAAAAGATAAAAGATGAATGGGATTCAAAAAGATAGAAGATGGCGATTGATGTTGCATTTTATTTATCAGGGAAACAAGTAAACGAAAGGGAATTTCACAGGTGGGAGGCGCGAGAAAAGAAACTGTTGGAGTAGAAGTAGCGATTGCATGTAGCTGTTTCAACAGTAAACGGGTGGGACCTAGATGCCAGTCTAGCAGCACGATTAAATTCATATAATCGGGGCACCAGGGAGAAAAGCTCGTCATGAAAATATTTGTAGAAAAGGCAGAGGGAAACCACGTTACGTCAGTGTGAAAGTGACTGAAGTCGAGACGCTAAGTCAGGATCAATTACATTGCACGCCTTTTTTTTTTTGATTTTGTCAAGAATCTAGAGATGAATAGCCGAAGCGCCAGACCAGATATGGCTGCAGTATTCAATGAACGGACAAATGGTGGGTTTGTAAATCTTCAAGATGGAACCTCGAGATGAATAGCAGAAGCACCAGACCAGATATGGCTGCAGTATTCAATGCAAGGGTGAATGGTAGATTTGTAAATGTGCAAGATGGACTCTGATGGGATAGATTTTCAGACACGCCACAGTGACCCAACTTTCCTTGCAGTTGATGCAGCCATTGTTTCTATGTATTCGCGCCACTTCAACTCCTTTCAGTTGAAAACGTGAGGCCAAGAAGTTGTCATGTGTTGCTCTCCAGAGCTCTAGCGTCAGCCATGCTGATGGCAGGCAGAAAAAAATGTCTAAGGTGGTTAAATGAGGGCGTAGTAATTTCATATTTTTCTAAAAAATGAGCCTACTTTGAAAATGCATCCGTTAAAATGTTGATTTTAATAATAAAATGCGTTTAAATTGTAAGACATATATGGCGATGTCAAGTTTCTCAATATCTTCGGGAAGATAAAGAAATGATGGATTCATGCCTTTCCCAAGGGAATTAGTACCAAGTGAATAGAATGTAATAATAATAATAATAATGAAAGCAAAGAAAAGAAAGAAAAAATAAATAAAATATTAAGTGAAAATATTTCCCGCCTATTTTTATAAAAGATTCTTGCCGTCTATTTAGTTTCTACTTAAAAACGAAAAAATAGGCGCTGTGAATTTTTGCACTCCCCTAAAAAAATATAGGAGATAATAATATAAAACCAAAAATAAAAAAAATAAAAAGAAAGCATGCTGACCCCATTCTGAGGCGTTCTCACCCGTCTATATCTACCCGGCGGCAAAATACCCGCTTTTTAACTGGATACATTCAATCACCTATCAGCTTCCTCTTCATCAGAGATTTGATAGAGTGACGATGGTCCTTCCGGGAGAGTCCATTCACGATGGAGCGGCACATGGTAAACATGACGAGTAGTTTCCTATCGGCTGGCACCAGCCTGTAATGTCAGAGGCTTTTTCTATGAAAAATCCCAGCTGTCTTTCGTTAGACAGACGTGTTCTTTCTCCAGGGG
>CAHIKZ030000428.1:1230000-1242500 GCA_903632075.3 Acanthosepion pharaonis
AATAAATTACTTTAACTGCAAATTCTTGAGAATGACGCTATCCAATCTTACAAAAATATAAATCTACTTGGCGGACTTTTAAAAGATATACATGTTTCTCAAAATAAAATAAACGACTATAGAAATTTAAAAAAATCAAAGAAAACGGTTAAATTCCAAACCTTCTATTATTTAACATATATAAATATAGAAATTAATTTCTCAAATTAAAATAAATAATAATGACATTATGGAAAAGAAGTCCAACAACAATGACAACATTTACTCAGATTCATTTATAAGATATTAAAATATATCATTTAGGATCCTCCATAGTTCATTCAGTCCACCTCAAGTTTATTTATAAGCGTTCTTAAATTAATTTTTATTTTTAAAAGTAAAGACATTTTTATATGAATTTATAAATACTTGTTACAAAATAAACACCCGTCATTTGCCTTTATAAAATCGATCAAAGGACGAAATACGTCCACTAAGATAAGATTTTCTTGTGTTTTTTTTAGTCATATTGTCCATTTACAGATATATTTTTAGATACACACAGATATATATATATATATATATATATATTATGAAATGGACAAAGTCTGGAAATTATTTTAAGACATTTTTATGTTTATACATTCTTTTTATAGATACAAATATTTAATTAAATGCTGTTTATAATAAACAACATTTACCGGCCTGGATGTCCGAGAAATTTTCACAGAAAATATTCGTCCTCCGACAGGATTCGAACTTGTATCCTATACGGGACCGTCAATATAGCTTGACGTACCTTTACCGATTTGGCCACAGAGGAGCGTTCGGTTAGCAAGGTCGAATTTACTCTATTTGAACCTCAATCTTCTATGAATCTCTCACGTACATTCATATCTGCTCGAAGCGTATCCAAATGTAAACAAATGACGTCACACATTATGAAATGGACAAAGTCCGATAATTATTTTAAGACATTTTTATGTTTATACATTTTTTTTATACATACAAATACTTAAGTAAATGCTCTGCTGATAATAAACCGTATTAACGGCATTTACCGGCCTAAATGTCCGAGAAATTTTCATAGAAAATATACGTCTTCCGACAGGAATCGAACCTGTAACCTATATGGAACCGTCATATAGCCTGACGTGCTTTACCGATTTAGCCACAGAGGATCTTTTCGTTTAGCATGGTCGATTTTACTGGGTTTTTTTAAATTACAATTCTCCGTGACTTTCTTTCATAAATTTATATCTGCTCACTGCGTATTCGTATGTTTATTATAAACAGAGCATTTACTTAAATATTTGTATCTATAAAAAAGAACGTATAAACATAAAAAATATCTTAATATATATATATATATATATATATATATATATATATATTGTGTAGCGATTTTGACACGTTTTCGTCCTAAAATAATATATATATATATATATATATATATATATATATATATATATATATATATATATATATAATAGCTGGCCACTTGTATTCGAGGATACCCATCTCTAGATAATCCCTATTGCCGACGCTCGGTCAGGAACATTTGTGTTTGTTCAACACCCACAAAGCTAACCTATGATTTATACTGTAACTATGCTGAGCAGACCTTAGTTACAGTTTCTGGGAGACAGCGTGTTATCTAGAGTGATCAACAATTTAAACAAGGCCAGCACACTCAAATGAACATATAATGTTGTCTACCATGCAACTGTGAAGGCTGGAATCGAATCAGATATTTCTATATTGATAATTCTGAAGTGTCATGGAAATTCAGATTCTACAACCACAAAAGTCGACTTTCTATTTGTCACTGGGAGTTGAAAAACAAAGGCCTTCGGATTTCTCCATTAAATTTTCCTTCGTCTGTTGCGACCTGAACATAAACAAAGAACCCGTACAGTACCTACTTTCCAGAAACTTTCAAAGAAATAGTTTTAGACACTTAATGACCCGATCACACCATTATTCCGAAATGACTTAGTCATTGAGATATTCCCAGGTTATTTAAACGTCATTATATCGAGAACAGGCAACACGTTTCTCGAACAATTCCGAATATAAAATTTGTTTATCGACCGTGCATAGCCGAGTGTTGAAACGAGCAAGTTCAGCACTTGAAGTCCAAATTTGCGATGTAAAATTTAAATGTCATTTCCTATCATTGAATTATGATTGCTTGGGATTATTAAAATTTTTGAATATCCCGTGGCACGCCTAGAAGCTAATGCCGACGCCCCAGGGAATAATGGCACACACTTTGGGAATGCCTGCGTTAGATGATATTAATTATCGCATTTAATTTTGATTATGAAAGCGTTTAATTAGTCTTCAGTTCCTAAGCAAAGCAACTATTAATGAAATTAGTAGAAATTTTACTAGGGCACTCTATTTCTCACAATATATTTTCCGATTTCTTTTTTGTAGGTTTGATAAATTGGATCGTGATTACGATTCCAATGTAATAAATTATGACCATGGAATATTAGTGTTTGAGCCTTTTACGTTATATTTTTGCTCTGTCTTGGAGATTGAGCTACACCTGGATTCTATCCTCTTGGGAATATATATATATATATATATATATATATATATATATATATATATATATATATTGACCACTAATATTATCTATTTAACTATTTATATAAAAAAGTGAACATTGAACTCAACACTTAGAGGCTACAGGCTGTTTTATGCTAGACGTAATCGTCAGGCCAAGTTCAATGTTCACTTTTATATTTACACACACTCAATTACTGATATTGAGCACTTTATCCCATAAATTGGGAAAGGTGTGAATCCTCTTCTTCTCCCTCCATCTATGGGTAAATAGCAGAACAGACTGGGTTCTATAGCCTTGGGTGGCAACTGGTCTAGGAGAAGGAAAACTCTGAATTCAAACCCGGAGTGGAGCCCCTAAGTCGGATGGACGGCACTTTGTGCTACCTTCCAGCAACTCCTGCAGTCGCGCTGGTACCAAACTGTATTGGTTTATCCTCTTCTTTAGACTCTGCTAATAGACTCTGTCTATATTTCTAAGATGAGATGAGGTATTGTGATTAATTATACTTCTCGGACTGTTGTCCCCATCTTTGTTGCCATATTCATGACGTCTCACCCGTTCTACGTTCTGGCCATCTACATGAATTTGGGATTTCGAACTGAACACTTTACTTTGTCCACAGGGGTAGATTATTCTAGTTCCATGCCGCTTCCTGCTGAACTCTCCAAGTTCACTATTGCAGCAGGCAGGTATTGAACTCAATTGGGTTAAGTCGCTTTTATCCACTTGGCTATGTGTCCCTGAGTCCACTCAGTCCTTAGTCATGTTATTCTCTGTGGGTCTTACTTGGAAAAAGGTGTCTGCGAAGTGTTGAACCACTTTTGATGAAATAAAGGGTACTGTGTGTACGCCATCCCGAGCAGCTGTGTTAAGAAATATAAAGGAGAAAAAGGCCGCTCCTTTAAGGTAAGACTTCAAGAACGTCGTAAAGCCGTAACACGAGAGGAAATAGAAAAATCAGGCGTAGCTGACCATATATGGAGGGAAAAGTGAGATCACCGTCCCTGTGAGATGAGGTTGACATAATAGATAGAGAATATCACTAGAAAATACGAAAACTTAGGCTAGGCGACAAAAATCTCCTGAGCCGACCAAGCATAGAAATGAATAAAATATGGGAACCAGTAATAAGGAGTACTAGATAAAAGCAATGAATAGCAACAAAAATTGCAATATGAGCACTGGTAAAAAAAAATGTAGAGTGAGACATTAAGTTTATAAGTCCCAAAATTTCATACACTGATGTCTTCAAGGGCCCAGTGGATGAAATCGTTGGTTGGATCTAGTGACTTGATCCAAACAGTTGTAAGTTCAATAAGCGAGTGAAGAATAAAAAAAAATATGACTTGAGTTAAAGGGAGATAACTGAGACATCCCGAAGAGGCGTGGAGCTAGAACAATCGACCTCGGTGGACGAAATAAAGGGTTCACTTTGAAATTCCAATCACCTGAAGAAGGCCGAGCGTACAACGATCGAAACGTCGTAAATATGGCAACAAAGATGAAGAACACACTCAGAACAATGTAAATCCTATGTATGTAAGTTTTCAATTGTATTTAACTTTTTTCATAAAAAGTGTTTAATAAAAATAATTAAAAAAATGTTTATTTCCGCTGAAGTGCTTGAAGAAAATTAAACAAAATACTATTATTTTTTCAGCGGAGTACGGAGTCAATATAAATTCGCTTGAGTAAAAATCTAAAAAAAATATTAATGAAATATATGATAATATATTACGATAAAAAAACTTTTGTTACATTAGAGCTGATCATTTGATTTATTTTATTTTGATTATCATTTTCAAATTTTGATCTATTGATATCAGTAAGATTGAAATCGTTTCATAAGATTAGATTCAAGTTTGTGGAGATTGGTTAATATTGACTAAAGTTCAGTTTCTTCTACGCCACCCTGTATTACCTTACCTCACCTACTTTGCAACAAAAAATATTTTCTTAGAAACTTTAGTGGGGTTGGGGACGTGCACTCTCTGTGCCCCACCCTGGATCCGTCCCTGGTCTATTTGTTTAGTGCATTATTCTAATTTTCAAAGTACATCTGAATAACATTTATGGATAAACAGACTAAAGTTTATGCTTTAATCTGTTTTTGTTCAAGTACTTTCGCCTGTCTCAGTTATTGTCAAGAACTGGGTGTTGCCAGTGTGGTAGAAAAGCTTTTGTTGGATACAACCGGACAATTTTTTTTTAAACATTTTGATTTAAATTAATTTAAAGTGACATCATATAAAAAAAACTGCTACATTGAGTAATACAACGCAGGAAAAATACTTAAATATGTTTTTATTTTTTATGCATTTCAAATATTTTATTAACAGTTTAACATACTATGATCCTGTGGTGAAGGGTATTTTATTGAATCAACGTTGTTTCTTTTCTATAATAATAGTTTCGAGGAATTTAAGTATTTCCGTACATTGGCTACTGTAAAGTATTTGGTATTATCCACTAATTTATCTTATGTTGATCGTCATATTTCCGTTGTTCGTGATATGCTGATCGATTTTTGTACGAATTGCACTAAATTTCGACAAGTTAACCTACTATAGAGTGTGGGGCATGCGTAGCCAATATAGGAATATAATTTTATTTTTTTACTATTAATATTGGGCATACAATACAAGAAGAAGAAAAAAGTAGTAGTAGTAGTTGTACTAGTTGTAGCAGAAGAAGAAGAAGAAGAGGAAAAGTAGTAGTAGTAGTAGTAGTACTAGTAGTAGTAGAAGAAGAAGAAATTAGTAGTAGTACTAGTTATAGAAGAAGAAGAAAAGTAGTAGTAGTAGTAGTACTAGTAGTAGTAGAAGAAGAAGAAAAAGAAGAAGAAAGTAGTAGTAGTAGTACTAGTTATAGAAGAAGAAGAAGTAGTAGTAGTAGTAGTAGTACTACTAGTAGAAGAAGAAGAAACAGAAGTAGAAAAAGAAGAATAAGCATACAATCATCCAAAAGATATGAAAATTCATAATTTTAAAAAAAAAAAATTTAAAAAATGTTTTAAAGTAAAACGAATAAGCTCTCTTTAATGGCATTCCTGGATGAATTTTTGAACTGATTCAGTTTTTCTTATTAAATCGCAAAATGAAAATTTGACTTGAACAGCCACTCTTCTAGATTCTTTTGCAGGTTTTCCCTGATGTTTTATCTTTGGACTTGTTCCTAATTTTCATCAATGACCTTCTTGATGGCATCAGTTCTCAACTTAGTATCTATGCTAAAGGCACAACTATTTATTCCTGTCTTAATAGTAAGTCTCAGTGGTTCGACATGGGTCAAATTGGCAGCTGATCTCAAAAATTATCTACATTCTATTGTTAAGTGGGGCAAGGAAGACTTGCTCTTTTTTAATTGTTTGAGAGAACCCTTTTTATCTTCCATCAGCATGGCTGATTCTGACCTCCAGGAGAGTGATTCATTTTACTTTCTTGGACTAATGTTTTCCACTGATATGTAATGGAAAAATTATACTGAATCAATTGTTAGGTCTGCTGCTAGGAAAGTTGATTCCCTTTGTCATGCTAGATAATTTTTCTTGTCAGAATCTATTTTACATATTTATAAGTCTACCATTCATCCTTACTTTGAATATTGCAGCCATATCTGGCTTGTTGCTTCTGTTATATATTTAGAGATTCTTGATAAAATCCAAAGAATCTGCAATGTTATTGGTCCTAACATCTTGTCTTCAATCACTATCCCACTGCTGTAATGTAGCCTCCTTGTGCCTTTTCTATAAAGACTTTCATGGTAATTGTTCTGATGAACTTGCTTCTACAGGAGGTAGACTTTATAAATTTAAGCACAGTACTAGATTGGCAGCAAAATCTCATTACTTTACAATTGAAATGGCTCAATGTAACTATAAGTTTTATGCTAACAGTTATGCAATGTTATCAGTCTTGACCTGGCATCTCGGTTTTAGTCACTTTCTTACCGCCACAACAACGTAGCTTTCTTCTGCTTTTTTTTTCTCGAAATACTTTCATGGTATTTGTCCTGATGAATCTATCGTATCTAGATTTTACGGTGGAGTAATGTATAGCGGCTCGGATTGAGGCGAGTTCGAATTCCAGTTGAATCCATTACATTCACTTACGTGCTAATAACCCTTGGGAAGTATGAATTCTCTTCTCCCCTCCCATTCCAGCTATGGGTAAATAGCAGGACAGACCGGGATCTATAGCTGTGGGTAGCAACTGGCGTACCGCAAAAAGAAACGCCAACCTACTGCAGGAAAGATCTGCCTCGTCAGATACATGATCGTCCAAATGTGTATAACGCATGGCACATAACTGACTGACAAGATTGTCGCCAAGGTTTCATCATTTTACAGTTGAAATGGTTAAATGTAATCGTGGATTCTATGCTAATGTTTTTTCTCGCACTTCTCACTTGTGGAACTGCTTTCCAGTTTCTTGCTTCCCAGTCAATTTCGATCTTCAAAAATTGAAATGCAATGTCAATCGTTATACTCTGTCTTCTTATATTCTTTTGTTTGTTCTCTCTCCTTAATAGTATTTTTCTCATCTCCTCTTACACTTAGTAAAACCTTGTGTCTTACTGGCTTTCTTGCCTTGCTTGGGGTGAAATGATCAAATTTATTTTCTAGGATCGCGAAGTTGAATCAGTGAATTCTATTTTTAATGACTTTTTCATCCTTTCAAGACAAAATAAGTTATTTTTGTTTATATCAGAATAATTGCCGGTGTCATTTTTTTTTTCATTCTTAAAATTCTGTGATGACATAGCTGGGGAAATTATTATTGATAAGCTTTAGTTTTATGTTGCTTAATTATTTATAAAATAATATGTCCGAAGAATAAATTAGTATTTAACCCATGCACTTAAAACTGCTATTTTATATCTGTGAGAATATTTCATTTTCGTAATTGAGAAGACAAACATTTTTGCTTGTGTTTTTTTTTTCATACAGTGAAGTAGTTTACAATCGTTAGGATGAAATAGAATGTCGAGAAAAGCGTTTCTTTTATTAGCAATGAATTCATAGGTAAAATGGAAGAAGAAGTTATTCTCAAAGTTTACGTCAAGTTTTATTTGTTTCATCGATATATCGAACTGAGATATCGAAAAAAAATTAAAAATAAAACATCCACACCATCTCAATTGAATTTATGTGTGTGTGTGTGTGTAATATATGCATACATACACACAAGCATCAAAGTAATGTCAATTACTTACTCTCTCTTGCTCTCTCTCTATCTCTCTGTATATATATATATATATATATATATATATATATATATATATATATATACACGTGCGCACATACGCGCAGACGAGCGCGCGCACACATACTCTAGGGTGAAAAGTGTACAAATGAAAAGCGCATATAGAAAAGAGTCATCGAGAAACATAAAGAGTCAATTTCTTATATCCACTGACGAGTGGACGGAGTAATTTCTTGGCGGGTCTGTCTACGAATCTCTGGAGATGGGATGCAGAAGGTAACATCGACCAGCTAAGTGACCAACTATTTACTTGTATTAATTATATATATATATATATATATATATATATATATATATATATATATATATATATATATATATGTATATACCCAAGTATATGATTGGTGTATACGGAATAAATTAAAATAACCAATAATTACTATTGTTAAAAGTGTACTCAATACATATTAGAGCATATATATATATATATATATATATATATATATATATATATATATATATAATGAACTCTCCCGTCGGTTTCGACGTATAAGGATCTGACAGCTTATTGATTCAGTTATGAAATTTTGTGCGTTAATCTTAAGTGCCATTTAAGACCGTCTAGTGATTTACAAAGGAGGCCACATATGGAGCAAGTGTGAGGATTGTGAGATGAGATCACTGTTAGATTGGCTGACCTTTTAGATCTTGCTCGCTTCTTGAAGATGATTCAGACAAGCAGATTGAATACACACACACACACACACACACACACACACACACACACACACATATATATATATATATATATATATATATATATAAATTATCACCTATTGATTGTTGGTGTTAATAAAACCGTGAACGATGTCTAACAAACCGAAAATTTGTACACATTTTAAGGTAGAAAATGTATATATATATATATATATATATATATATATATATAATTATTTATAATATTATAAATATTTCAGATATGACTAGCAATATATCTGTAACAGGACAATATGAAAAGAGAAAAAAGTAAATATTATCTTAGGTGACGCGTTTCGACCTCGTTTTATCTGACCCTCTTCCTGATGGTTAGTATAAGCTTCCTTCTTGTTTGCAACCTCTCTAAGCGCAGTTTTTAGTATGAGTTCTTGGCCATCCCAATACGTCTATAAATCTCAGCGTTGCACTTACTGTCCTCTGTCAAGACGCTTCCCAGATAAATACTTGTTGCAAAATGAATATATATATATATATATATATATATATATATATATATATATATACTAAAAAGAAGAGAGGTACTGCAAACGTTTTTGTTTGGTTGTAATGTGGATTCAAAAACGTTTGCGGTACCTTTCTTCTTTTAATATTTTTTTTCTCTCGTTGGAAGCACTATAACCTCTTTTCATATATATATATATATATATATATATATATATATATATATATATATATATATATATATATAAAAGAAATATGTTGTAGTGGTTCCAACGAGAGAAAAGTATGTATATTAAAAAAAAGAGAAGAGAGGTGCCGCTAACGTTCTTGGTTGTAATGTGGATTTATTTAGAAAAATATTATGCTTTGTTTTACATAATTTTACGACACGTGTTTCTGGTCTCGCGACCGTCTTCAGGTAAAAGTGGAGATTTCTACATATTAAAAATAATTATTTTTTCTTCATGTTCAATGTGAAATATTCTCGATATGAGACATTCTCTGTTTGTGTGTTGGTAATCCGAATTTCTTTTATATATATATATATATATATATATATATATATATATATATATATATATATATATAGTTTGTTTATTTGTTTAACAGAATATCAACTCCTACATGGGTCATTTAATGCCGAATTTTAATTTTCTTGGGAGCATTAGGAATTTCTTTTACAAAAATATATTGCTGGTAATTTTTTGTTTTTTTTACAAAAGTGCATTGCTGGTAATTTTTTGTTTTTTTACAAAAGTGCATTGCTGGCAATTTTTTATTATTAAAATATATTGCTGGTATTTTTACTATAAAAAATATATTTTTATGCTTTCATAGTGTTTTGTTTTTGGTTTAGGGGTTAACTATTATCCTATCATTTAGCCTATCACTGCTACCACCTCCGGTCAGGGTTAAGAACAACAGCAATTAAGAGGTGGCTCCATGCTCTTCTAAAGCTCCAATATGTTGCTTAACCATAACATCTTAATGTATAGCGATATAAAAAAAGACTCCCCCCCCAAAAAAAAAAACGAAAAAATATTCTGGTTGCAGTTTCTATTGTACAAGTCCACCATGACCTTAATTTGATTTGAATTCTCAATTAAGTAGCTAAAAAGATGTTTTGTAAATATTTTATTATTAAATTTATTTAGAAGTAAGGAAGGTACAAATGAAAAGATTTTGAATTCATATTTGTAACACAGGCGCACGCCATCAGAATGAATGCAATCAAGGCCAGGTTAAACAGATCACAAGAAGAAAGCAAATGAAGGATATTTGGGAAGTCTGATGAGACAGTTAACCACATACTCGCTGAAAGTTGTCACAGAAGGACTGTAAGTGACGACATGATTGGTCTGGTAAAAGAATCCATTGGGAAGAATGCCGCAAATTTGGCTTCAATTTGAAAGACAAAAGGCATATCAACCAGAGGCACTGGTCGAAAATGATAGTCACAATCTATGCGATTGTCGGCTCAGACAAATCATATCATTGAAGCAAGAAGACTCGACCTTTTTAGAGATAAGGAGAATAGTAAGTGCCAACTTATTGACTTTACTGTTCCATGTATGACACAAAAGTGGGCTGAAAAAAAATAGAACGACTGAAAAATGCCAGGATGGGACCAGGGAACTGAAGAACTACGGAACTACGGAAAATTACTTTTGAAGTAATTCCTGTAGTAATGGGTTCATTTACAGCACTATCTAGAAAAAATGAAAGATCGCTTAGGGAAAATTGGAATTGAAACGAAAACTGGAGATCCTAAAAAAAATGGCATAATTAAGTATTCGAGAATTTCAAGAACAGAATTTCCTTTGACGGCGTCAAAGACTGACACAACATCATAATAAAAACAGTCTTTCTTTTCTTTCTTTCTGAATAATATTAATCCATAGAAATGTCTCGATCTGATGAGACTAATTAAGAACATGATTCTAATTTTTAGATTAACGTTTAGGTTTTGTGGTGAAGAACAAGACGGAAAGAACTTGTCTAATCGTCGACATATACAGTAGCGTCCAAAACTAAGGGACAAAATTTTAAAACCTAATATTTGTTAGAAATAACAACTGTGAAAAGCCGAAATTTTGACAACTGGTAGTCGTTATCATCCATAATAACATATTAAAATTTGAATCATTTGCAAAGGATAGAAAAAGAATTATAACAATTATTTATTTATTTTCAAATTTGGAACGTCCAAAATTAAGGGACAAAATTGAGAAAAACAATGTAAACGGCAAAAAAACAATAAAAAAACATGTACAATCAATATTTAGTAAATGAGCCCTTGCTCTCAATGACAGCTGCACATCTTCGACTACAAGAACGAATCAGTTCTTGACAATCCTCGATACTACTTTTAGACCATTCTTCTTGAAGCTTCACCCACAAATCCTCCGTGTTAGTGGGACTTCTTTCCATAACTTTCACTCCTAAGGTCTTCCAAAGATTTTCTATTGGATTTAAGTCAGGACTTTGCGGTGGCCAATCCATAATTTCCAAATCTTGCTCGCTAAGGTAACTCATTACCACCTTTGCCTTGTGACATGGGGCATTATCTTGCATAAAGGTAGCCCTATCGAACCTGAAGTCTGTATGATTGGCACAACATGATCTTGAACAATGTTTTTATAGATCTGCGCGTTTACCCGAGTTTGTAACCGGACAAGAGGCGTTGTACCTTGGCTAGAAAACATTCCAAATACCATGACGCTTCCGCCCCCAAACTTGACAGTTTTCTTAGTACACTTTGCACTTAATCTTTCACCAATACGTCTCTTTACGTTGTTTTTTCGATCATTTCCAAATAAATTAAACTTGCTTTCATCACTGAAAAATACTTTTGCCCAATTTTCATATGTCCAAATTACATACCTGTTTGCAAACTCTAATCTCTTCTTCTTATTCTTCGAACTAACAAGTGGTTTTTTCCCTGGGGTTCGATTAAACAGCCCTATTTCTTGCAGTCTGTCTTGACACATTAACACATGAGGTACTATTCATAACCCTTTGAATTTCTGTGCAAGACTTAAAACGGTCCTTTAATGACATACGCTGCATTATTCGATCTTCTCTTGCCGAAGTTTTGCGGGGTCTGCCGGTTTTAAAAGCACTAACTATTTTGCCAGTATCATTGTAGGATTTAACAACCCTGCCTACAACACTCTTGGAACGTTTCACTTTCTCTGAAATCTCTCTAATGGTGTGCTTTTCCTTGTGTAGCTTCACAATAGCTTGTCTCACAGAGTAATCAAGTTTTTGGCGTTTCGCCACGGTGCTGGCTGATGCAACGTTTACAAATGACTAAGTAAGACTTATTCTTTAGAGGAAATCAAAAAATTTGAATATAGCATACTGTTTACATTGTTTTCTCAATTTTGTCCCTTACTTTTGGACGATCCTATTTTGAAAATAAATAAATAATTGTTATTAATTCTTTTCTATCCTTTGCAAATGATTCAAATTTTAGTATGTTATTATAGATGATAACGACTACCAGTTGTCAAAAT
>CAHIKZ030000428.1:1247500-1342500 GCA_903632075.3 Acanthosepion pharaonis
AGTCTTAAGGTGTGCTATATTTATGGGATAAAGTGCTCAATATCAGAGATAGAGCGTGTGTAAATATAAAAGTGAACATAGAAGTCAACACTTAGAGGCGACAGTCTGTTTCATGCTATATGCAATCGTCAGGCCACATATGCTGTTATTTTTCTCGGCTATTTATATATATACGGGTTAGTGGTGCATTGTGGGTATTCTATTATGGCGGTTATTTTTTACCGGAAGTCGCTTTGTTTATTTATTTGGGTCAAATTATATTGCTCGTTTTTATTTTTTTGTTTCTTATTTTATATATTTATTTCTTAACGTAGTAAAATTGTTTATATCACGTATTTAAGAGTTTTGTTTTGGTTTGAGAATTTAATTAAACCTATTTGTTCAATTTTGGGGTTCGTTGTTGCAGTTCATTCTAACTATTATTTTTTTGGCGGGAACAGTTTTTAATTTGGGATTGGTTTGTCTATTTACTTGGATGAATTTAGGTCAATTTATTTGTATATTTTCTCTTTTCGGTTTTTAAGCAACATAGTATTTATTTATTTATTTTATTTTATTTTTTTTTTATTAGTGTATTTGTTTGTTTTTATTTTTGTTTTTTCCGTTTTTCATTTTTTAGGTAACATTGTAAAAATTTATTTTCATGCCTGCATTTTGAGATGAGCTCGGATCTTTTATTTAATAATTTATTTTGGTCGGGGAAAGTAATGATAGCTATTTTTTCCTCCAAGCAAAGTTTGCAAGTTTTTGATTGGTTGTTGTAGGCTGATGATCATCAATATACAAATAAATTGACCTAAATTCATCCAAGTAAATAGACAAACCAATCCCAAATTAAAAACTGTTCCCGCCAAAAAAATAATAGTTAGAATGAACTACAACAACAAACCCCAAAATTGAACAAATAGCTTGAATTAAATTCTCAAACCAAAACAAAACTCTTAAATACGTGATATAAACAATTTTTACTACGTTAAGAAATAAATATATAAAATAAGAAACAAAAAAATAAAAACGAGCAATATAATTTGACCCAAATAAATAAACAAAGCGACTTCCGGTAAAAAATAACCGCCATAATAGAATACCCACAATGCACCACTAACCCGTATATATATAAATAGCCGAGAAAAATAACAGCATATGTGGCCTGACGATTGCATATAGCATGAAACAGACTGTCGCCTCTAAGTGTTGACTTCTATGTTCACTTTTATATTTATATATATATATATATATATATATATATATATATCTTCAATGAAAACAGACAACTTTAAGGGTCCGTTGGTTATAATTTATTTCCTCAGGGAATTTCTTTTTCTCTGGCTCATCAGACCACACTTCCAAGGGTGAAATATGAATCTAAATTTACATATATTTTTATACACTTTTGAGGGGTAGTTTTAAGTTGATGTAAGGTTATATAGAGAGTGGGGAGAGAAGGTGAAGGGAGAGATAGGAATGATTTTAAAATTATTTTCATTACAATACTTAATAGTGAGGAAGGGAGGTTAAGGTGAAGACATTGATCTATTTAATGGGTCATCTCACAGGAAACGATATAGAGAGAAAAAAGAAAATAAGAAATAAGACGTGGAATTAGAGTTTTAAGGAAAGAGAGGGAAATAGAGATTTGGAAAGGGAAATTAAGAGAATTAATGTATCTGGGAATATTGCGGCTAAGGTGGAAAACTCAGATTTATATATATTTTTCCGTTAACGTTTAAAAGTAATTTAAGCATTTTAATTTTTCAAAAAATTAAACTTGGATACAAATATAATTTGACTATAAAATCAATAAGCAAAAAATATTATTATTATTAATATTTTGATAAATAATAATAATAATAATAATAATAATAATAATAATATATATATATATATATGTATATAGATATAGATATATATATAAGTGTGTGTGTGCATAAAACTTGTGTTCGTATAAGTCTTTTCTTTTCTGCAAGTAAAGTATGTAAAAATTGTCCAAATTTTCTTTGCATCCAAGCGCTTTCGGCTATTCCATTAGCCGTTATCAAGATATAATTTCTTGTTATTTTTAAGTGAATGTGTAGATTTTTATATGTTTCTAAAGTGATGAGAATTTTGTTTATTTTCCAAACACGGTCAGCACATTGTGGCCGTGTTCATATCTAATGCTATTGAGTGGTGGATTTTTCTTTTTATTATTAGTGTTTCAATTAATTTTAGTCTTTTTTTTTTTACTTGTGGATGAGTCTATAATACTAAAGAAGAATCGATTTATTTTTAATCCGACACTTTTATTACTTCAGTCGATATTTTTAATGGATACCGTGTTTGAAACAGGTCCTGAAAATGAGAGAAGTCAAGTTAGAGAAAGAGGCAGAGAGAGAGAGAGAGAGAGAGAAAGGGGGAGAGAGAGAGAAAGAAAGGGGAGGGAGAGAGAGAGAAAGAGGCAGAGAGAGAGAGAAAGGGAGAAAGAGAGAGAGAAAGAGAGAGAGAAAGAGGCAGAGAGAGAGAAAGAGGCAGAGAGAGAGAAAGGGGGAGAGAGAGAGAAAGAGGCAGAGAGAGAGAGAGAGAGAAAGGGGGAGAGAGAGAGAGAGAGGGGGAGAGAGAGAGAGAAAGGGGGAGAAATGCAAATATGAAACGAAAAGAACGACAATGAAAAGAGAGAATTTTTGAAGCAAAAGGGGAGCGATTGCGTGATTGACAAAGGGAGAAAGATTGGGAAAAAGTGAGAGATTAAGAGAGAGAGAGAGAGAGAGAGAAAGAACAAGAAAGTGAAAGCGATATTGAGAGAGAGAGAGAGAGTGAGAGTGAGAGAGAAAGAGAGAGAGTGTGAGAGAGTGTGAGAAAGGGAGGTAGAGAGAGTGTGTTTAAGAGAGAGGGAGAATGATTGAGAGAGTGTGAGAGAGAGGAAGAGAGAATGTGTGATAGAGAATTGGAGAAAGAGTGTGTGTGTGCGAGAGAGGGAGTGAGAGAGAGAGGGAGGGAGAGGAGAGAGAAGGAGGAGAGAGGGAAAGAGAGATCGTGTGAGGAAGAGAGTGAGAGAGTGTGTGTGTGAGAGAGAGAGAGAGAGAAAGAGAGAGAGAGAGAGAGAGAGAAAGAACAAGAAAGTGAAAGCGATATTGAGAGAGAGAGAGAGAGGAGAGAAGAGAGATAAAGAGAGAGAGTGTGAGAGAGTGTGAGAAAGGGAGGTAGAGAGAGTGTGTTTAAGAGAGAGGGAGAATGATTGAGAGAGTGTGAGAGAGAGGAAGAGAGAATGTGTGATAGAGAATTGGAGAAAGAGTGTCAAATGAGAGAGAGGAGGAGAGAGAGAGGAGAGGAGAGAGAAGAGGAGAGAGAAAAAAGAGAGATAATGAGGAAGAGAGAGAGAGTGTGTGTGAGAGAGAGAGAGAGAGAAAGAGAGAGAGAGGGAGAGAAAGAGAGAGAGAGAGAGAGAGAAAACGGGGGTTAGGAATGGATACGTTTTATCTGTATTGCCGAGTAATATATGTCACAAAAGATCTTTTTTTGAAAAGGAAAATATTGAAATCAGCTCGAGCGATTTGGGGGATGCGAGAGGGAAGAAACGTCAAGGAAACACAGACAGAGGTTGGGACACACAGACAGACAGAGACACAGAGAAAAAAAGAGAAAGTAAGAAAGAGAGAGGGCGTGAACGTGAGAGTGATTTTTAAATCAAATCATCCCAAGATAAGCGATTACGACACTAAGACATTTAATAAAGAAAATCTTTATTTTTTGCATTCGTGTTTTCTATAGAATATCTAATATATATATATATCTAATTTCGTTCGTGTGATACCATTTTTGTTTCTTCTCGGATGTAGAATGTAAAATCATCAAAAAAAAAAGATGAAAACAAAGCAAACATAATCTGTTTAGTAAAATGCGTCTCGAAATAGTAAAACACAGGTTCTGCTAAATATTCCTATTTTATTCTTAACCAGCTCTACAGAAAGATGCTGAGAATGTCATCGTCTGAACATGTGAGCAACGCCGAAATTTTAGAGAAAATGACAGCACAAAAGATTCTTACAACAGAAAGAGATAGTTGAAATTTCTAGGGAAAAGAGGGTTTGGAAAATTTGACACTCACAGAACAAATTGAAAGCAAGAGGGACAGTGGAAAACAACGCATGACCTACCAAACGAAATTGCGTAAATGGTTGGCAGAATAGGGATTAGAAGAGACAGCAGAAAAGCAAACATTTTCTAAGCGCTACAAAGGAAATTGTGGAGAGCCATAAGAGAGAATGATTTTCGTTTTGTTGAGCAAGGGAATTTAAGGTAAGAAAAGAACGGAAGAATCATAACTAATTATTGGAAATGCAGTTGCCTTTACAACATAGGAGAGCAATGGAAGGACTTATGGATATTGAAGTCTTCCAGGAATGGCTGAAGCACCGTAATTTGAAAGTGTAATCGCGGTGGCAGAGTAACAGGCCTTACATAAGAAATCCATAGCTAGCAAAAGATGACCGAATGTGTTGGTTTTGGGGAGAGAAACAAAATGCAACACATGTAATCATTGGCTGTAAAATCCTGGCACAAAAGACATGATCGAGTTTGTCTTAACTTACACCCTTTTAAATAGTTAAAACGTGCCCAAGAAATGATAAAATCACGTGACCACTAAGAGTAATGGAAGAAGAAAGCAAACGAAAGATATTCTGGGACAATGAATTTCAAACAGATCGAGTTATTGAACACCGAAATAGCCAGTTACAGACGAATTCAACACATACCAACAGGAGATGAATATTAGAAACACCTTTTTGGCTAACAATTGCCCTGCAAGCATGACATCAGCTCCCATAAGAATGAAGAAAATAGTCGAGAACAGCAATGAAACTCAGTTACGCTACCTCTACCGAAACAAGCTCCACGTGACTAAGAACTGTGTGTACTACATCCCATGAAGTTGTGGCAAGAAATATAAATGAGGAGCCAGTTGCCTCTCAAAGAAACCTTTTGGGTGCATCAGGTCCTTCCTTTTTAGGTTTCTTTCGAAGTAACCACTTATAGCCGTCCTCAAAACAAGCGAAAACGAATGCCAAATAATGGAGCCAAATAATTGTGGAGAATGCCAGAGAAAAATGTTCAAGTCATGCCAGCAGTGATTGGGGAACTTGGATCCATCACATTAAAGTTTAAAGAACATGTCAACCAACATGGTGGAAAATACACTTTTCGAATGCTACAAAAATCAGCCTTATTGACAGCCAAAATCTTCCCTGGTCCTCATGACATCACAACAGTAACATGATACATTCAATATAATAATAATAATAATAATAATAATAATATTCTTTTTTGGATTCTACTGCTAAAAGTCTATGACTCAAATGTAAGATAAAAAATCATTATCATTATAATGCTGGAGAAGAATGTTAAAGTCATTCCTGTAATGATTGGAACACTTGGCTACATCCCATTCAAGTTTAAAGAATATGTCGATCAACTTGGTGTAAAATATACTTTATGAATGCAACAAAAATCAGCTTTTCTGCGTACAACAAGCATACTTTAAGCATCTCGGCTGAGGCAGTCTTTGTACTCAAGAAATGCATATTGTAAGTTTAACTGAGTTTAAACTTTATATTTCAGTTTCAAAACTAAATTAAAAAAATTAATATTTCAGTTGCAACACCGAGTGGCTTGCACGTTGTTCTTGGACATTTTGTAAGCTGCTTGTTTTTTTTGTTGTGTGTGTGTGTGTGTGTGTGTGTGTGTGCACATGTAATAGGAGTAGGTAGACATTCCTATCACCCGGTCAACACTCCTCCTCCTTTTCTTGAACAAGCGCAGAGGCACATCCTTTGTTTCTTGTTTACGAAGGGGTCCCCGGTACTTTTCCTCTCCTCTCTAGCCTCCGTAGTAGTACTGTTGTGATTCTCTTGTGATGTGGGCAGTTGGTGGCAAGGCCTCTTCATTCTGAGGGTACCAGGTTGACAGTTTTCTGGTTGCTGTTCCCGACTGGTAGTTAGGAGCCCTAATTCTTGAGTAGCATCGTGAGCCGCCGCTCTGACCAACAGTTGCATAATATCGGGGAATCTGTAGTGCCATTTCGCGCATGGAAGGGTGTAGGCAACCCTGAAGCCACATCATGTTGCAAACCGCGCCAGTTCCTTTCATAAGATGACCGCCTGCTACTTCTACTTCTACTTCAGGTCTTCTCTTTTTCACTGCCAATATTTCCAAACATGACAACAAACGATCAAAAAAGTAAATCAAAAGTAATCACCGAAACCCTTTAATATTTCCTTTTCTAAGATCCGTGTCATTCGAACCAACTTCTGCAGTGTGGAATCGTTCCTCTTTGAGAAGTCTCCTGATATACTGGTTCTCTGCAAGACCAACCTCGACTTGTTCATCCCCTCTTCTGACTTCTCGATCACCGGTTACCTTACTCTCCTTAGAAAAGACTCTCAAACCCACATGCACGGCCAAGGAATTTACGTCAGGGACCATCTTCCATTGGCTAGGGAACTCTCTTTCGAATCTTCGGACAATTCATACATGTGTCTCCGTCTATCTCTCCTCAATGCTGTAAGCTACCTCTTCTTCCTCTATCGCTCTCCATCCTCCCAAGACCGAGCATTTCCGACAATATAGACAAGGCTATCTCTCTTCATCCGTTTGCTCATATATTTGTGTTCAATGACTTTAACGCCCACCATGCCAAATAGCTTAAAAACTGTAAAACTGACCTTGCTGGCATACGAACCCTTAACTTCACAATTACTCAATCCTTCACACAAGTGGTTGACTTTTCAACCCGTTTCCTCAACAACCATGACGGTAAGGCTTCCCTTCTTGATCTCTGTTTTACTTCCATCCCTGACTACGCAGTTCTGCCCTCTTGGTAACTCTGATCATGCTGTAGCGTCTGTGAATATCTCCTTCTACTCCACCCCCAGCAAAGAATCTCCTACCAACAAAACATCAACGAGCTGACTGGGACTATGTCCCCTGGAATGTGGTCTTTAATCCCCCTGTTCTAGAATGCGCTTCTGAGGTCTCTTCCTGCGTAAAAGCAGGAATCGAGGTTTTCATCCCCGCAAGGAAATATAAGGTTAAGTCACGCTTATCCCCTTGGTTCTCTGCTGCTTGCTCAGCTGCCATTACCCATAGTAATCAGTACTTCCACCTGTACCGTAGCGACATGTCAAATTGCAACAGATGTCTCTTTGTCTCATCCCGTAATGAGTGCAAGCGTGTCCTCAATGAAGCAAGATCACTATTTGCTTATAGAATGAAACAATGTATTGCATTTCGCAAATTCGTCTCCAAAGGTCATTGGCGTCTCTGCAAGAGCGTACTAAACAACAGCAAACCCACAATACCTCCTTTGCTCAACCAAATTGAGGTCCTGACTTCCTTAGCTGATAAGGCCGAGTCCTTTGCTGGTAAATTCTCATCAAATTCAACCCTCGACTCGTCCGATGAACCCACACCCGATTTTCCCCCTAGAACTGAGGCTTCGTTGAGCGATTTGCACATAACCCTATCGTTGATATTGGGCATCTCTAAATTAGACTCCCATAAGCCTAGTGGTGGGAAGGGATACCAACCATTGTCCTGAAGAAACGTGCTCCTGAATTGGCTCCCGTCCTCTCCAAACTATACAGCTATTGCCTCAAAGACCCCTGCTTTCCATCCTGTTGGAAGTCTTCATCTGTTATACTTGTTTTCAAGAACTCTGGAGACCCTTCTGACCCATCTAACTACGATCCTATATCTTCGGCAAAGTCTTTGAAGCTTTAATCAACGCCGAAGTGGTTAAGAACTTTATATCCCATGATCTGCTCTCTAACAAGCAATATGGTTTCCGATTTACCCGTTCTACAGCTGATGTGCTTACGGCTATAACTGAATTTGTTTACTAAGCACTTCACAATAACAGAGAAGCTCATGCCGTGGCTCTAGATATCTCTAAAGCGTTTGATAGGGTTTGGTATGCCGGTCTCCTTCGTAAGCTTCAGAGATATGGTATTTCAGGACCATTATTTCTTAATACAATCATTCCTGTCAAACCATGTAATGAAGTTCGTCCTCCAGTTCTTTTCACACGAACACAGGTGTTCCCCAAGGCTCTTTCTTGAGTCCTAGACTGTTCCTTATCTTAATTATTGATCTTCCCGATGTCATCTTTTCCAAAGTAGGTAGACATCTAAGCAGACGACATCACTCCTACCTAAATAGCAAATCTGGTATCAATGACAAAATTAACCTGGCCATGGGTCAGGAAATGGTTGGTTAACTTTAATGCCTCAGAAACAAAATTTCTCTCTATTATCCACCACAGAGGACCCTCCCTGCCTCCCATTAGAATGTCTGATGCTCAACTCCAAAGAGAGAGAGAGAGAGAGAGAGAGAGAGAGAGAGAGAGAGAGAGAGAGCACCTCTTTGCGACTGCTTGATCTTACATTGTCCACTGACCTGAGATGGAACAATTACATTGAATCAATAGCCTCATCTACCGCAAGGAAAGTTGGTTCTCTGTATCGCGCCAAAAAGTTTTTCTCTCCTGAGTCCACCCTTCAAGTCTATGAATCAACCATTCGCCCTTGCATGGAATACTGCTGCCATATATGGTCTGGAGCCCCCGCTGTTAGCCTTAAGGTCCTCAACAAAATCCAGAGACGAATATGCAATGTGGTTGGCACTGATCTGGCATCTCGTTTACAGTCGCTCTCTCACAGACGTGCCGTCGCCACACACTGTCCTTTCTACAAACATTTTCACGGTAAACTGCTCCGACGAGCTGTTTTCGCTAGTTCCCAAACTGCATGAATTTAAACGTGCCACTAGGTCGGCATTTCAGTCCCCCCCTTTCAGTGTCGAAACGGTTAAATGTATTCTTCTTCTACAATAGCCTTATGTCTCGCACTTCCCGTCTGTGGAACTAACTTCCCCTTTTCTTGTTTCCCTGATAGCTATAATCTTCAACTATTCAAATGTAATATCAATCGACATCGACATCTCCAGATACCTTGATCTTCTCGTCTTTCTTCTCTTCATCCTTTCCTCTATCACGCCTCTTTATTCTTGCTCCCATTTTCTGTTACCCTTTGCGTGCTTGTGGCACACCCGCCTTGCTTGGGGTGAAAAGTTAAAAAAAATGCTGCTTGTCTGGGTCCGTGTTGTAATTTGACAGTAACTTCATTGATACCCAACAGATATACGCAAAAACAGTCTACCATGACACATTCCATATAATAATAATAATAATAATAATAAAAACAGACTGGAATGAGCAGATGATTCTTTGATTTAAAACTTGAAACTGCTGGTAAAAAACAATGAAGCTCATTAGAAGAAAACAATTTATCAAAAATTAAGTCTTTTTCTAGAAATATTTAGATTTTTGTGTCTTTTATCGAAGGGTCAAGCAAAATACTAAATAAGCCTAACTAAATAAGCCTTAAGAAATAAAAGCAGCGAAACTTCTTCGGAAAGATCGGAAGTGTGGTGGTGGTGGTGGTGATGGTGGCATCACCGAGACAGACTCAGTCCTTTTGGAACCATTCGGGGAGGTGTGTATATGGTAACAAAACTGACCTCCTTCAAATTCTAGAAAAATTTAGAATTTAATCTTCTTTCTAGAATGTCTTTCTTTTCTTTTATCGTTTTAAAATTTAGTCCTTTATCAGAAAATTTAAAATTCTTTTCTTATAAAAATTTGGACTTTTCTCAGTTTTTAGAAAATTTAAAAATCCGTTTTTTTCTAGAAAATATTAAAATTCTATCTTTTAGTAAAAATTTGAATCCTGTTTTTTCTAAAAATAATTAAAATTCTTTTGCTATAAAAATTTAGAATTCTGTCTTTTTCTAGAAAATATTAAAATTCTATCTTTTAGTAAAAATTTGAATCCTGTTTTTTTCTAAAAATAATTTTAAAAATTTTAATTTAAAAAATTTAATTTTAAAATTCTTTTTACTATAAAAATTTAGAATTCTGTCTTTTTCTAGAAATTTTTTTTTTCTAAAAATTTTGTTTTTTTCCAAAAATAATTTTAAAAATTTTAATTTAAAAAATTTAATTTTAAAATTCATTTACTATAAAAATTTAGAATTCTGTCTTTTTCTAGAAAATATTAAAATTCTATCTTTTAGTAAAAATTTGAATCCTGTTTTTTCTAAAAATAATTAAAATGCTTTTACTATAAAAATTTAGAATTCTGTCTTTTTCTAGAAAAATTCAAATTTGTTTTTCTAGAAACTATACAAACTGCACAGTTTTCACAGAAGCTTAATTATTTTGTACATCTATATTTGTTGGAGGATGGAAAACTTAATATCTATCTATCTATCTATCTATCTATCTATATATATATATATATATATATATTCATTTATTATATTCATATATTTATATTTATATATGTATATATAAATTTATTGTTAATTTTAAAAACAGTACTCGATGCAACAGTAGAGCATAATATTATAATTAAAAAAAAAAAATATATATATATATCATCGTCACATTCCCAATCTCAATACAAAGTCCCGATCGCTTGATAATCGAAAGGAACTTTATATTTTAAGTTTACTTTTTATAATTGAATTTGAATTGAAGATTCAGTTTTTAAACATGGGAATTTCGGTGCTGCGATGATAATATATGTTTTAAAAAAAAAAATAAATATATATATATATATATATATATATATATATATATATATATATAATTTATTCGAAAATTCTAACATAAACATGTTATAAAATCACTTCTGGTGTCTTACCTAGTGATGGTGTTGAATTATATTTGCTCTACTCTGTACTGAGCACACTTTTAAGAGTAGTATATAAATTCCATTAACAAACCCTATATATATATATATATATATATATATATATATATATAAAAGTGAGCATTGAAGTCAACACTTAGAAGTGACAGACTGTTCCATGCTAGAGGGAATCGTCAGGCCAGTGCACTTTATCCCATAAATATAGCGCACCTTACGACTATATTGCTTCATATATATATATATATATATATATATATATAAACAGAGCGATTGAAAAGTAACTCCTATTTATGATGGACTCACGCCAACTTTTAACTACAATTGTTACGAAACCGGAAATTCCATCATATGTATATATATATATATATATATATATATATATAATCGCCTGAAAAGGTACAACATAGTACCGAAACGCGAAAGATATTTTGTAGCGATTTCTTGTTTTGTTCTAATATCTAAAATAACAACAACAATAATAATAATAATAATAATAATATATATATATATATATATATATATATATATATATGTATATATATATTTCTATAGAAAGTTTTCAAATAGCTCCATTCTTTAGTTCCACTAGTTCAGATATTTACCGCTTCTTCCACGGAATTAAATCGTCCGTATTCCCTTCCTGATTCCAATGTCAGAAGAATGTTTCCCTAAGAATTGCCACCTTCTTGAACAGACATCAGCCTAGATGCGTCCATTAACATTTTAATCTTGACTGTCTCTCGGGCCTCATATTCGGTGTTATATTGTATTTGATATTATAGTTAATAAAAAGTAAAACAAATTCCATAAAATATTAACTTTCTTATAATCGGAGTAACTAAGTAAATCTAACTTTGCAGACACACGAACAAAAATCAGAGTTTTTTTGGCAAAGACCAGAAGAGATGAAAAATAGTGCGATAATAAAATTAAGTGCTGACAATTTCCTACTTTCAAAATCGGCATTCAAATTTCTGTATTTTTAGTGAGGTTTTACATCAACCAACAGGCACCAGTTAAAATACAAATCTATTTCAACAAATAAGGCAGTATGTGTGTGTTTGTATGTGTGTGTGTTGTGTGTGTGAGAGAGAGAGAAAGAGAAAGAGAGATCATATATATGTACATATCTATGTATTCAAATAAAAAAAAAAACACAATTTATAAATGGGGAAAAGATTTATTTAGCAACACTAACGGATATATTTCCCATAAATACAGACACACGCGTATTCAACTTGTAGAAGTTATATATATATATATATATATATATATATATATATATATATATATATATATATATATATATAGTGTGTGTGTGTAAGAACACGCAATATGAAAAGCACAGGAATACGGTCATATATGAATTTACCTTCGACAAGTTGAATACACATATATATTAAACTATAGATTACATATATACGTACCTACCCTTTGTATGCACACGTAACATATATATATATTATATAGGTTCCTACACTTTTTATGTATATATGCACGATCTATATGAAAATAAAAGGAATAAGTCATATATATATATACATACATATATATATATATATATATATATATAGATAGATAGATAGAATGAATAGATAACTTATTCCCTTTATGTATATAGGTACGATCAATATGAAAATAAAAGGAATAAGTTTTATGTATATATACATACATACATATATATATATATATATATATATATATATATATATATATATATATATATATATATATCAATATTCCCTTTATTTTCATATAGATCGTACCTATATATAACATATGATCATATGGCTTATAAACATATGCATATATGAACAGAATAGTGATCTATAAAAAAGAAAGATGGAAAATAGGTTTTCCCGATATATATATATATATGTATATAGACCTAGATTTAATATATGAAATACGTAACACTGCCTATATGTATGTGTGCGTATGTGTGTGTGTTGGGGGTGGTGAGTCCAATTTATAATAAATAGATGGGAAGCAGGTTGGCATCTGTGGGATGCGGCGATGTGGTCGGCTCATCTCCGTCATTAGCTTTTCCCCAGGACGCCATCAGGAAGCAATCTGTCTAAACAAACATGCCTGCAAAACTTCGAGTAGCGCTTGTTGTTTATTAAAATTTCTAGTCGCCGAACACTGAGACAGACCGGCTGGGAGACAATCCCAAATGAGTGAATAGCAAATTACTTCGACAAAACGTCTGCGCTTGTGAACATACAACTGAACAAAAACACGTAGCATATGTGTGTGTGTGCGTGCGTGTGTGTGTGTCTGTGCGTCTGAGGGTGAGATTAAGAGAAGCAGTGTGTACGCGTGTGTGTGCCGAGAGAGGAAGAGAAAGAAACAGAAATAAGATGGCTGGAGCTCGTGTATATATATATATATATATATATATATATATATATATATATATATATATATATAAAGAGGTAGAGAGATAAACAGATGTGGCCCTCGTTTGTAACAGGAATAAATTCTCCATTAATCCCTAAATTCAAAGATAATACGGTATCAAGCTAATGACTGAATTCTGTTATTTGCTGGAAAACTTACATTCATACAAGATATATATATATATATATATATATATATATATATATATATATATATATATATATAGTTGGATTGATATCAGTGATAGAGCTAACATCAATTCAACTATATATATATATAGAGAGAGTTGGATTGATGTTAGCTCTATCACTGATATTGAAATCTTTCCAATAGGTACCGCGCATATAATACATAAATAATATATAAAAACTGCACATATATATATATATATATATATTTACACACACATATATACACACACATATATGTTTGTCTCGTTCTGTCTCCATCTCACACCACCTATATATATATATATATATATATATATATATATATATATATATATATATATATATGTAAATGTGTGTGAGCGTTTATGTAATATAGTGTATAATATGTGCATGTCTATATGCACGGCTTTATAATAATCTTATGTATGTATATACACATATGTGATGTTATGTTCATTGTATGTACCTACAGTTTATATATATTGGTAAATATGGGAGGTTATATAATCGCATAAATATTTGTCTCTCTACATATACATGTTTCTCTATATGGTTAGGTGTATATGAATATAATATATATATATATATATATATATATATATATATATATATATATATATATATATATATATAATGAATTTCGAAGAAAGAAAAAGAAAGAAAATGATGAAATTATTTTCAATAAGACTGATAATATTTATTTTATATTCCTAGGCTTTTTTGACTAAACAGAAGCACGAGGAGAAAGATTTAAAAAAATTGGAATTTTCGGACACGCCTCTGTCCTTTATCAAGGAGATAAGAAATAAACAATATTTTTTTTTTGTTTTAACATAACTGTATTACTGTAAAAATTTTGATAGTTATGGTCTAGTAGTTTTCCACGATTAGAATTGTGGAGTGGTTGTAGAAGGCTCTCTGTTGAAACTGTATTCTCTGGGCAAGCCTAAATTCCCGTTTCATCCTATAATATGGAATTTAATTTTGAAATTGTATTTTAACTCGCCGTTTATTTTCGCCGTTCCTGTTGGCACTAAAATGAAAACGCGAAAAGCACGCATTTGATATTATGAATGCTGTGGTTCGGTTGGTTGAAATTTGTAGCGACAGTTGTTAAAAAAATGAAATATATATTTGAACCGACTTTGACTTGTGACAGTTCAAATATATATATATACTTTTGGCTATTCTAGTAGTCATTATCAAGAAGTTTTTTTTTAATTTTTTTATCACAATATTAACTATGAACATGTCTATAATGTGCTAACCGTGTTTGGAAAACAAATCTCATCACACAAGAAACATATGAAAAAACAATAAACATTCAGTTAACAAAAAAACAAACAAACAAAAAATTAGCCAAAAGATATATAAAACATTTGGACAATTTTTACATACTTTTTGCCCGGAAAAGAAAGGAGCTAATTTAAATGCCACCCGATATGTATGTGGGGGGCGGTAACGTGTCTGTGCTACTAATTTTACCCATTTTATAGAGAAGCCGAAATTTGCGCTATCGAACCTTAACCCAGAGACGTCCAGTGTTGATAAATATCCCGCGGCGCTGCCAAACGAAATAGGAATTTATGATGCAACGTCCATTAAAAAAATACTTAGTTGCAAATAAGGTTTTCTTTTTCTTAGCCTGTGATTTCGCAAAGCATGTGTAATATCCGGCAAGAAACGGGAAACTATAAGTAATTTGACATTGTTTTTTTTTTTAATTAATTCACTCCAAGGCGATAATGACACTAAAACGCAAAGGGCTACTGAGAGTGAAAGAGAATGAAAAGACTTTAGAAGGATTCGGATATTCAATCCTAAACAGGAAACAAGGGATAAACCTCTTCTCCCGTTCAAAAGACCAGGGTGTTTTAAGAACCGGGCGATAGGCGAACTATCTATTCTTATTTAGAAAGTGGGAGAAAATAAGTATAGAATAATTAGTAAATAAAATTTCAAAGTTCAGGTAGAGGTGTTAGGGGCGTAGAGATGAAGTAGAGTTTAGAAGGAACGAGAAACCCAATTCGAAACCTCTGCTCATAGTCAAAAAACCGGGGAGAATCAGGAACCGGGCGATAAACGAATTATCTCTCCTTTTTTAAATAGAAATATCTTAAGCGAACAGTGTGTTGCTACTCCTACTATGCAGTGTTGATTTCCATATCTACATTGTACATATCTATCTTAGAACAATATTATCAATCTAGGGAGACGACCCCAGATTAAAGCACAATTAGGGGTTACCTAAATGTTAGCTTGAAATCATTGGTCCTTGTCACCGAGAATTTCGAGCGTATTCGACTCGTTCATCGATCTTTAACGCTTGATTCTGTGTTCTGCACTAGGTGCTGTAACAAAGCCTCCCTATAAATGTAGTATAAACCCCAGGTGAGTTCTGTCGGCATTGAAGAAAAACAGATAGGATTAGTGATTTCGTTCTTTTACAACCATCGATAGCTTCCGAACGCGTACATCCCTCCAATTTCAAACACAAATCTTAGGTCAATATATGTTACGGTTTTCAGGCATTTACTAACTGGGATCATCTACGAAAGTCGTCTTAAAAGTTTATAGTCTGATCAAGATGCTCTCATGGAATGTGACCCATTGTTATACTAGATCATACCTATTCTATTGTAAATAGATTCTCCCACAGATAATAAGTAGCAGTCGCCAGGGGACAGAGTGAGTTGTGTGGGTCAGTTGATGTCGGACATTAAAGTATGAGCCCCACAACTAGCGCTGCGTCAGTAATTATTATTTCAAGTTCCTAACGTTTTGTACGTCGAACCTAATTTAGGACCGACTTAGTGAAATACAAGCTTCCACTGTGAAAACTACTCTACAACACCCATTGAGGTGTATTTTTCAACATAGATCCCCTGATGGTCCACATACATCTTCCATCGGCGTTGCAAGGTTTGGATCCCATTTCTGAAGAGGCTTTCAGTCTGTTGGTCGAATATGTCATCAGCGGCAGATATGGCGCCATCATTACCGCGATGAAGTGTTTTATACATTTTGGGGAAAAGATGATCGTCAGATGGGGACAAATCAGGAGAATAGTGAGGGTGATGAACCAGTTTAAAGCCAATTATGCACAGCAGCCATTGAAACCGAGGACTTCCTTTCGTCAGTTGTCCTGGGAGATTAATCTTTATAACCTTTCATAACAGCAAGTTGGCATAATACTCGCCAATTACGGTGTAGCCCTTTTGAATAAGATAGTTAATAAACACAATGCCTTTTGCATCACCAAAAAGAACCGAGGCCATCATATTCCCTGCAGATAAAACAAACAATGTTTTTCTCAGACGTGGCAATTATAGGGCGTCATCTTCAAGACTCTCCCTTCCCAACTTAAATTCAGCTTCCCACTTTTGCACTGTTGATAAAGCTGGCGACTCACCCCCTAATGTAGTAATCATGTCTTTGGGGGCTAAACCCCGTGGACACTTAATAACACTACGATACAAAATTTTGTCCATTTTCGAGAGAAGTTGCTACTCGTCATTTTTGAAGGCTTTTTTTTTTTTTAATAAAGAACGTTTGTGTGGGAGAAATTTAAAGCCATCCCCAAAATGCAAACTCTGATTGGACGAAAAAAATAGCTATAATTACCTCCCAACCCAAAACAAACTACTAAATAAACGATCAGAACTCATCTCAAAATTTTTACTACGTTACTTAAAAATCGAAAACTGAAAATAATAAATAAAATATATATTAATGAAATATATATTAAATAAAAATAAATAAGAAAAAAAGTAAAATAAATGAATTCAAATAAATAATAAACAAACCACTCCCGCCAAAATAACCGACTACCCAAAATGCACCACTGACCCGTACATATAAATAATGGAGAAAAAAACACAACACATGTGGCTTGATGATTGCGTTTAGCATGAAACAGTCTACTGCCTATGAGTGTTGAGTTCAATCTTCACACACACACACACACACACACACACATA
The DNA here is from genome assembly GCA_903632075.3 of Acanthosepion pharaonis. Lineage (NCBI taxonomy): Eukaryota > Metazoa > Mollusca > Cephalopoda > Sepiida > Sepiidae > Acanthosepion > Acanthosepion pharaonis. Next base: position 1,264,802 of record CAHIKZ030000428.1, read on the forward strand.
TATATATATATATATATATATATATATATATATATATATATATATATATGTATGTATTGTGTATTTGGGCATGATCCCTTTTTCCGTTTCGTTAAAAACAACAGACAAGGCGCTGTGGTTAAGATTTTTTTATATAATTTTTTCATGTTCGTATAATTTTTTCTTTCAAGACATAAATTATATAAAATTTGGCCGAATGTTTTGCAAACGTTTTCGTCTATACTTTTAGCCATTATCAAGGATGAATTTTATTTTACTTTTACCTGAATATATGGCATGAATGGTTTTATGTATGTATCTAGAGTTATAGGAATGTTTATTATTTTAGATTTCACCTCCGAAGTTTTGTATTTCAACTCCTATATATATTTAGAAAGTACCGGCTTAATGACTTCTGAAAGAAGTTTTGTGATTATACAATCTTTGTTTTCACGCTCCTTTAGAAACAGCAGTACAAGGCGTATATGGTTTACCTTTAGTCTTTACACTTGTCTTGTAGACCAAAGCTCCCCTCACCAACCACCGGGCTGCGGACTGGCACCGGTCAGTGTATGATTTGCTACCGGGCCACAAAGAAATAATTAACTTTTTAGAATTATATAATAATTAGATAAATTGAATATTGGACTTTAATTTTAAAAGACTTGTTTAAATATTCAATATTCATCTATTCAATGCTATCCATCATAGCTGTAAGTACATTTTACTTAGAATGTATATTTTTATTTATTTTTAATAATTTTCAACTAATTTTCTAATCCCAGTTAATTTTCAGCTTCTAAAATGATTGTAGATTATGGTGAGTTGATATTAATATGATAATAATGTAATAAGGAATGATCCAGGGAAACTAAGCACGCAAGGGTGTGGTCAGGCTGGACCCCAGATATGAGGCGCAAAAGATAATACATTTTTTTCTTTCCTTTAATAAATAGCTCTTTTTATTATTGCTCTCTTTATTGAAATGCCCTTAAATTACACATATGTACCACTACCGGTCCGCGTAAATATTGTTAGGCATGAAGCTGACCCATCGTATAAAAAAGGTTGGTGTCCACTTTTATAGACTATATTATATTAGTATACGCATAGTTACGCATCTGTCTTCCAAGGTACTGCTATTTCTTTCTATTTTGTAATTTTCTCCAGTTAGTATTTTCAAGATGTTATTGTTTTCATAGCTGGTTTACATTATTCGTGTTAGAAGATAATTGTGCTCCTGTTAATATTAACTTGGTACTGAGCGCTGTTTTTTTTCCTTTTTTTTTTTTTACCCATGATAGAGAAAAATGACGCAATACCCAGCTACCGGTTGAAAAGTGGTAGAGAAAAATGATTTAATGCCCAGCTACCGGTTGAACGGTGGGTAAACACTTGTAACTATTTTTATATCTACCGTGAAACATTAACTGTGCTCACGTTTACAGTTTGGTTACCATAAATATTCAGCAAACTTTAAAAAATATCAAACAATGGAATTCTTTCGCATGACGGAATTTAGTGAAACAACACTGCTCCGTACGCACTTTCATATCAGAGAGCCATCTGCAACAAAACCAAAAGAAAGAAACCCAACTTACGGGTTATTGGTACGATGGTCAAACCTTTGCTGCCATAGAAGCAAAATCCATGTCTGCTGTCCTGAATCAATATTAATATATTGTAGGATCTGTATAGGATAAAATAAGCAAAAATAGGAAAAATTTAACATGTTTGTCATGAAGCTTAAATAAAAGCGAAATATGAGAAAAACTTATGACGGCTTCTAATTCGTTCCTTATTTTATCCCTTATTTGATTCCAGTTCACACACACACACACACACACACACACACATATATATATGTATATATTTGTGTGTGTCTATATATATATATATATATATATATATATATATATATGTATGTGTGTTAACACATTTTTATGTTTATACATTCTTTTTATAGATACAAATATTTAAGTAAATGCTCTGTTTATAATAAACAGTATTAAACAACATTTACCGGCCTGAATGTCTGAGAAATTTTCATAGAAAATATGCGTCCTCCTAAACGGAACCTCTGTGGCTCAATCGGTTAAGGCACGTAAGGCTATATGACGGTGCTGTATAGGATACAGGTTCGATTCCTGTCGGAGGACGAATATTTTCTATGAAAATTTCTCGAACATTCAGGCCGGTAAATGTTAATAATAATGTTTATTATAAACAGAGCAAGCATTTATTTAAATATTTGTATCTATAAAAAGAATGTATAACCATAAATATATATATATATATATATATATATATATATTGCTATCCACAGACAAGTTGATTCGCAGACATTCGATTGCCTCAAGTCGTCATCGATATCAGTCGGAGATTCTATCCCTAAGCTATTGACGCTTTGGGATGAAGGTGAATTTAGGCGTATTTATTTTTAGACAAACACGCATTCCAATTCACATATTCTAAATGCTATACCAATGTTTGAGTGAAGAGTGCTTAATATGTAGATATAAACAGTGTCGTCATAGAAATCAACACTGATTCGTGACTATCAGTACCACCTCCATCTATCTGTCTATCTATCTATCTATCTCAGTCTATTTCTTAAAGCGAGTTTCATCCTTTACAAGGCCATGGCTTGTTCTTGATGTGATGCTTTATCTCGGCGGGACCAGGGAATGTAGTTCGTCCGAGCACTTTCCCTGGAATTAGCAGTGGACTGCCATATTCCAACTGTGGGAGAGAGGTTTAAGAGTGGCTTAAGGATGGGGATTAGTTTGTCACCCGCAAGGGCTCGGAGACGCTTTTGAACTCTAGAGTGGAGTCTGGGCAGTTCCAGCCCAAATATGACAAAAGCAATCCATTTTTGCCTGCATGGCTCTTATAATACTAGAGGTTAGGAGGAAGAGTCAGGTACTTACTAGAGTGGTACAGGAAGTCAACAATTTTACTTACATCCTCAGCAATGGATCATATGTGCGAGTTCCACTTGCTATCGGGTGTGAGTTTGAGGCCCAACGGTTTGAGTTTGAGGACATCCGTTCATCGAGATTGGTGGTAGTTCGGGGGTGGGGGTCAGATCGGCGATGATGGAATTATGTAACTAGCTTCGTCTTCGAGGCATTGGATGTAACCAGCCAGTTTTTTCTGATAATAACTTCTTATTAAACTAAAGAAGTGAATTGACTGTAAATTGTAGGCATTGTCTACCTTTTACCATACAATATGTTCAAACTTTGAATTTGATAAAAAAAATTTCTTATAGTAATAATCAATAGATGAAGTGCTGTGCACATTATATGGCTTACTATTCTATTTGTAAGATTCATTTTGATTTAATATAGCTCTGTATTGATGTTTAGTTAATATCATTAACATCTTATATGGATTTACAGGTGTTTAGTATTATTAACATCTTATATGTATGCTCTTTAATTAACGGTTTTATATTAATTTGCCAAAGTAGTTTTGCATTTATGATCTATATTGTTATTTACCAGTTTCTTAAAGGGTCCTTTTATTTATCAACTACGAAATTTCATGTGAGGAAACTGACGGAGCATATAATTAGTTACCATTATGTTAAATTACCTCCCTAACTCTTTCGTTTTTACTTCTATACATCTTACGAAATAATGTAACCATTTGTATTTGTCCATAATGAAATTGTCTAGGATTTATATGCTGACAACTTCGTGTCATGACCTAGATTAAAAACTTTTTTTCGCTGAGTTTGAATTTAGCGTAGGTCACATTCGATTGGTTAACCACGGTAAAGCCAATAAGGCTATTTTTAATTCTGTTATTTTTTTGGTCTTGAAAAAAGAGAAAGTATTCTGTTTTTGAAATTAAATTAATCGTTCAATCGTCAGTAGTTTACCATCACCCGAGGACACACATTTGTAGTGCTGAAGCATAATTGCCATTGTGTAGCGATTTTTAACATGTTTTTGTTTTAATACCCTAAAATGAACATATATATATATATATATATATATATATATATATATATATATATACCTGTGTGTGTATTAATGATCGAAATGACAAGGGGAAAAACCACCATATTTTATTCCTTGATCAACTTTATGAAGGGTAGTATAGAATTTTTTAGTGTAGATGTTTCGACTTGAAGGTAAACTGCAAATCAGTGTGATTTCTCATCTTCAGCAAATTTGTAAATTTATTTGTCCTTTCGAAAACTATCAGTCCGAGCATGGTGCATATCTTCCAAGCTCCACAAAGATTTGTGGCTTTTTTTTTACGGGGAATGTTGCAATTTCATTTATTTAGTAAATTGTATTTATACACAGAAGGAACGTGGACGAACAATAACGTTAAGTGCTCGACTTTTAAATTAAAGAAACACTGTGAAATATTCTAAAAACTGATTATGTTAAAGAAATGTAAATAGAACCTAAGTGTTCGACATATTCAAAAGAAAGTGAATTAATGCCTTTACAGATATAGTTTATATATATATCTGAATCTTAACATATACACATATTAGTGATATTTTTTAAAATATGTCTAGCATTTACTCTATATTCCGTTACTTCTTTTTAATACGAGGAGGCGCTGAGAAATGTTTCATAAAAGAACTGTCTTTATTTCCATAGAAAGTGTCCAGACTAACTACCTTCCTTAACGCCACCAATGTCTAACCTTCATGACTAACACCCTCCATGGCACGAACATTTTAGCGAACCACCTTCATTCCCTTCGTATTCCACTGATAAGATGTAAGTTCCACTCGAACAGCTTCTTCCCACTATTTCTCCCAAGGGAATGCCCCCCCCCCACGATCACTACAATATCAAGCTGCTCAAGTCTAACTTTAACCGTTTTCTTCCCAACATATCCTCATAAAATGTTACTCTTACCTCTTACTCTGTAATCCACTTCTTCGAGTGGCTCTTGGGCCTTGTAAAGGATGAACATTATTTCAAAAAAAAAAAACGCACTCACGCATATGTTAATCGTTTTTATTTATATTCACATGAAAGCAGACCTATTTTTTGCAGTATTGCTTAGTTGATGTTCTATCTTATTATTATTACCTGAAATTTTCTACACTTTTCGAAAGGTTCCGCTTGTCAGTATAATGAAATCTTCGTTCTTATTCTCTTTATAACCCGATCTGCCATTATAGGGCTTGTTTCTTTTTTCTATTCTTTTAAGTTTTTCTCAGTTATTAAATGTTGGCGAATGCTAATTTCCATCTGGAATTACCGTTTTTACAGAGCTGCTTGTTATAGCGTCGTCTTTCAACTCTTTACTTTTTATTTTGTTTCTGCTAAAAAGACCATTTCAAATTTTGATAAGCTCCGTTGAAATCAGAGGAAATATAAATGGTGTACTATCTTTAATTAAAAAAGTCTGTATGAATTCGTGTTCATGTGGATAATGTACTCTTAATGAGCATATACTCACCCCCCCCACATATATATATATATATATATATATATATATATGTGTGTGTGTGTGTGTTTGTGTGTGTGTGTGTGTGTGTGTGTATGTGATACCTAGACTCAGATTACATGGACGTAAAGCCGGCCTGACATTCATACGTAAATCAACTAAACGTTCCGTGTGAAATGACGTACATAAGACTCTGTACTTATTTGTACTGATTCAGTTTCAAAGTTTTCACACGTGTAAATAAATCTGCTGCAGGCAAGCAAGACAGAGAACTTGTAATAAAGGACAACATAAAATAAAAACACTCAAAACATGATTCTTATGGTGAATTTGAACCTTAAAACTAACACCATAATTGCCCGAATCGACATTCTCCTTCTACCTCCTCCTCCTCCTCATTATTATTATTATTATTATTTTATACTGAATCTATCATGCTGCTGTTGTTGTGTATATGTATTGAGTGCCAGATATGTACTGAGTACAATATGCTGCCTGTCAAGAACCTCAGCCACACAGTATTTTTTTAAAATATGCTTGTTATACCCAATAAGGCAATTTTTGTTGCATTCGCAAAGTGTATATGGTCGAAATATCCTTTAAACATGAATGAGAGGTATCCAAGTGTTCCAATCACTACCGGAATTACTTTAACATTCTTCTCCGGAATAATAATAATTTTTATCTTACATTTGAGTCATAGTTTTTTAACAGTAGAATCCAAAAAAGATTATTATTATTATTATTATTATTATTATATTGAATGTATCATGGTACTGTTGTTATGTCTTGAGGACCAGGAAAGATTTTGTCTGTCAATTACTTTTCGAAATATTCTTGCGATACCCAAGAAGGATGATTTTTGTAACATTCAAAAAGTGTACGCCATGTTGGTTGATATGCTCTTTAAACTTTAATGGGGTGGATCCAAGTGCCCCAATCACTACTGGCATGAGTTTAACATTTTTCTCCGGCATTTTCCACAATCAGGCAATCTCAGCCTTCTGTTCACAACAGTTTGCTGATCGTTTCTTTTTTTTTTTTTAATTTACTTTGCTCTGATATATGTAGCCAGCAGATTATGGCTACATTATTTGGCATTCATTTTCACTTAATTTGGGGACGGCTATAACTGGTTAGTTCGAAAGAAACCATAAAAAAAAACAGATGCCCCAAAATGTTATCTTTTGTAGGCAACTGGCTCCACTGTATTTCTTGTCACAACTTCATGGGATGTAGTACACACAGTTCTTAGTCATGGGGAGAGACAGCGTAGGTGAGTTTCATTGCTGTTCTCGACTATTTTCTCCATTCTTATGGAATCTGATGTTATGCTTTCACGGCAGTTGTTATTCGAAAAGATTTTTGTAATACATTTCTCCTGTTGGCATGTGTCTAGGTCATACCTTATGAGCTTCGTCACATATTATGGGCAGTGTACGCTCATTCATTTTGAGTCTGATTGTGGGAAATGAAGTTCAAATATTTTCCAGCGAATGTTGGAGGATCGTATACGCATATGTACATTAGGCAAATGATCTGCTCCATTTTCCATTGTGAACTCTATGGAAGTTAACAGTATGAAGGATTATAAGGATTATAAAAAACCGTTTGTAGCATTAACACCATATTTTTTTATAAGAATCGTAAGGTCACTTGGTTTAACATTTTGGATAAGTGATATACAGGAGTAGGGATTTGTAAAATTATCGGCCGTAGATGCGAGTTAGCTTTCATTTAGGGCACCTAGACTTTATAAATTTAAGCACAGTACGTGACTGGCAGCAAGTTCTCATCATTTTGCCAGATGTAACCGTAAGTTCTATGCTATCAGTTTCTTCTGTCGTACTTTTGACTTGTGGAAATGTCTTCCGACTCCTTGCTTTCCACTCAAATTTAATCTTCAAAAATGTAAGTGCAATGTTATTCATTATCTTCTGTCGTAATTCTTGTTCATTTATTGTCATCTGTCCCTATTAGTATTTTTCTCATATTCTCTAACACTCAGTAACCCATTGCGTCCTAGTAGATTTATTGCTTTGCTTGGGGTGAAATGATTAGAAAAAAATGTTTGGCCGTTTTTACGTAAGGTATACGAGACATATTGCCGGTGATAGAGAAAAAAGACGTCATGCCCAGCCACCGGTTAAAAAGTGGTAGAGAAAAATGACGTCATGCCCAGCCACCGGTTGAAAAGTGGTAGAGAAAAATGACGTCATGCTCAGCCACCGGTTGAAAAGTGGTAGAGAAAAATGACGTCATGCCAAGCCACCGGTGGAACAGTGGTAGAGAAAAATGACGTCATGCCCAGCCACCGGTTGAACAGTGGTAGAGAAAAATGACGTCATGCCCAGCCACCTGTTGAAGAGTGTTAGAGAAAAATGAGGTCAAGCCCAGCCACCGGTTGAAGAGTGTTAGAGAAAAATTACGTCATGCCCAGCCACCGGTTGAAGAGTGGTGGAGAAAAATGATGTCATGCCCACCCACCGGTTGAAGAGTGGTAGAGAAAAATGACGTAATGCCCAGCCACCAGTTGAACAGTGGTAGAGAAAAATGACGTCATGCCCAGCCACGGTTGAAGAGTGGTAGAGAAAAATGACGTCATGCCCAGCAACCGGTTGAACAGTGTTAGAGAAAAATGACGTCATGCCCAGCCACCGTTTGAAGAGTGGTAGAGAAAAATGACGTCATGCCCAGCCACCGGTTGAAGAGTGGTAGAGAAAAATGACGTAATGCCCAGCCACCATTTGAAGAGTGGTAGAGAAAAATGACATCATGCCCAGCCACCGGTTGAAGAGTGGTAGAGAAAAATGACGTCATGCCCAGCCACCGGTTGAACAGTGGTAGAGAAAAATGACATAATGCCCAGCCACCCGTTGAAGAGTGGTAGAGAAAAATGACGTCATGCCCAGACACCGGTTGAAGAGTGGTAGAGAAAAATGACGTCATGCCCAGACACCGGTTGAACAGAGGTAGAGAAAAATGATGTAATGCACAGCCACCAGTTGAAGAGTGGTAGAGAAAAATGACGTCATGCCCAGACACCGGTTGAAGAGTGGTAGAGAAAAATGACGTCATGCCCAGACACCGGTTGAAGAGTGGTAGAGAAAAATAACGTAATGCCCAGCCACCCGTTGAAGAGTGGTAGAGAAAAATGACGTCATGCCCAGACACCGGTTGAAGAGTGGTAGAGAAAAATGACGTAATGCCCAGCCACCGGTTGAAGAGTGGTAGAGAAAAATGATGTAATGCACAGCCACCAGTTGAAGAGTGGTAGAGAAAAATGACGTCATGCCCAGCCACCGGTTGAACAGAGGTAGAGAAAAATAACGTAATGCCCAGCCACCCGTTGAAGAGTGGTAGAGAAAAATGACGTAATGCCCAGCCACCGGTTGAAGAGTGGTAGAGAAAAATGACGTCATGCCCAGCCACCGGTTGAACAGTGGTAGAGAAAAATGACGTAATGCCCAGCCACCGGTTGAAAAGTGGTAGACAAAAATGACGTCATGCCCAGGCACCGGTTGAACAGTGGTAGAGAAAAATGACGTCACGCCCAGCCACCGGTTGAAAAGTGGTAGAGAAAAATGACGTAATGCCAATCCACCGGTTGAACAATAGTAGAGAAAAATGACGTAATACCAAGCCACGGGTTGAACGATGGTAGTGAAAAATGATGTAATGCCCAGCCACCTGTTGAAAAGTGGTAGAGAAAATGACGTAATGCCCAGCCACCGGTTGAAGAGTGGTAGAGAAAAATGACGTAATGCCCAGCCACCGGTTGAAGAGTGGTAGAGAAAATTGACGTCATGCCCAGCCACCGGTTAAAGAGTGGTAGAGAAAAATGACGTCATGCCCAGCCACCGGTTGAACAGTGGTAGAGAAAAATGACGTCATGCCCAGCCACCGGTTGAAGAGTGGTAGAGAAAAATGATGTAATGCACAGCCACCAGTTGAAGAGTGGTAGAGAAAAATGACGTCATGCCCAGCCACCGGTTGAAGAGTGGTAGAGAAAAATGACGTCATGCCCAGCCACCGGTTGAAGAGTGGTAGAGAAAAATGATGTAATGCACAGCCACCAGTTGAAGAGTGGTAGAGAAAAATGACGTCATGCCCAGCCACCGGTTGAAGAGTGGTAAAGAAAAATGACGTCATGCCCAGCCACCGGTTGAAGAGTGGTAGAGAAAAATGATGTAATGCACAGCCACCAGTTGAAGAGTGGTAGAGAAAAATGACGTCATGCCCAGCCACCGGTTGAACAGTGGTAGAGAAAAATGACGTAATGCCCAGCCACCGGTTGAAAAGTGGTAGAGAAAAATGACGTAATGCCCAGCCACCGGTTGAAGAGTGGTAGAGAAAAATGACATCATGCCCAGCCACCGGGTGAACAGTGGTAGAGAAAAATGACGTCATGCCCACCCACCGGTTGAAGAGTGGTAGAGAAAAATGACGTAATGCCCAGCCACCGGTTGAACAATGGTAGAGAAAAACGACGTAATGCCAAGTCACCGGTCAAACAGTGGTAGAGAAAAATGACGTAATGCCCAGCCACCGGTTGAAGAGTGGTAGAGAAAAATGACGTCATGCCCAGCCACCGGTTGAAGAGTGGTAGAGAAAAATGACGTCATGCCCAGCCACCGGTTGAAGAGTGGTAGAGAAAAATGACGTAATGCCCAGCCACCGGTTGAACAGAGGTAGAGAAAAATGACGTAATGCCCAGCCACCTGTTGAAGAGTGTTAGAGAAAAATGACGTCATGCCCAGCCACCGGTTGAAGAGAGGTAGAGAAAAATGACGTCATGCCCAGCCACCGGTTGAACAGTGGTAGAGAAAAATGACGTCATGCCCACCCACCTGTTGAACAGTGGTATAGAAAAATCTCGTCATGCCCAGCCACCGGTTGAACAGTGGTAGGGAAAAATGACGTAATGCCAAACCACCGGTTGAACAATGGTAGAGAAAAATGATGTAATGCCCAGCCTCCGGTTGAACAGTGGTAGAGAAAAATGATGTAATGCCCAGCCACCTGTTGAACAGTGGTAGAGAAAAATGACGTAATGCCCAGCCACCGGTTGAAAAGTGGTAGAGAAAAATGACGTCATGCCCAGCCACCTGTTGAACAGTGGTAGAGAAAAATGACGTAATGCCCAGCCACCGGTTGAAAAGTGGTAGAGAAAAATGACGTCATGCCCAGCCACCGGTTGAACAGTGGTAGAGAAAAATGACGTCATGCCCAGTCACCGGTTGAAGAGTGGTAGAGAAAAATGACGTCATGCCCAGCCACCGGTTGAACAGTGGTAGAGAAAAATGACGTCATGCCCAGCCACCGGTTGAACAGTGGTAGAGAAAAATGACGTCATGCCCAGCCACCGGTTGAAGAGTGGTAGAGAAAAATGACATCATGCCCAGCCACCGGTTGAACAGTGGTAGAGAAAAATGACGTCATGCCCAGCCACCGGTTGAACAGTGGTAGAGAAAAATGACGTCATGCCCAGCCACCGGTTGAACAGTGGTAGAGAAAAATGACGTCATGCCCAGCCACCGGTTGAAGAGTGGTAGAGAAAAATGACGTCATGCCAAGCCACCGGTTGAAGTGTGGTAGAGAAAAATGACGTCATGCCCAGCCACCGGTTGAAGAGTGGTAGAGAAAAATGACGTAATGCCCAGCCACAGGTTGAAGAGTGGTAGAGAAAAATGACGCAATGCCCACCCACCTGTTGAACAATGGTAGAGAAAAATGGCGTAATGCCAATCCACTGGTTGAACAATGGTAGAGAAAAATGATGTAATGCCATTCCACCGGTTGAAAAATGGTAGAGAAAAACGACGTAATGCCAAGCCACCTGTTGAACAATGGTAGAGAAAAATCTCGTCATGCCTAGCCACCGGTTGAACAGTGGTAGAGAAAAATGACGTAATGCCAATCCACCGGTTGAACAATGGTAGAGAAAAATGTCGTAATGCCCAGCCACCTGTTGAACAGTGGTAGAGAAAAATGACGTAATGCCCAGCCACCGGTTGAACAATGGTAGAGAAAAATGACGTAATGCCCAGCCACCTGTTGAACAGTGTTATAGAAAAATGAAGTAATTCCCACCCACCTGTTGAACAATGGTAGAGAAAAATGATGTAATGCCATTCCACCGGTTGAAAAATGGTAGAGAAAAACGACGTAATGCCAAGCCACCTGTTGAACAATGGTAGAGAAAAATCTCGTCATGCCTAGCCACCGGTTGAACAGTGGTAGAGAAAAATGACGTAATGCCAATCCACCGGTTGAACAATGGTAGAGAAAAATGTCGTAATGCCCAGCCACCTGTTGAACAGTGGTAGAGAAAAATGTCGTAATGCCCAGCCACCTGTTGAACAATGGTAGAGAAAAATGTCGTCATGCCCAGCCACCTGTTGAACAGTGGCAGAGAAAAATGACGTAATGCCCAGCCACCTGTTGAACAGTTGTAGAAAAAAATGATGTAATGACAATCCACCGGTTGAACAGAGGTAGAGGAAAATGACTTCATGGCCAGCCACCTGTTGATCAGTGGTAGAGAAAAATGACTTCATGGCCAGCCACCTGTTGATCAGTGGTAGAGAAAAATGACTTCATGCCCAGCCACCTGTTGAACAGTGGTAGAGAAAAATGACGTAATGCCAATCCACCAATGGTTGAGAAAAATGACGTACTGCCAATCCAGCGGTTGAACAGTGGTAGAGAAAAATGACGTAATGCCAATCCACCGGTTGAATAGTGGTAGAAATAAATGACGTAATGCCAATCCACCGGTTGAACAATGGTAGAGAAAAATGACATAATGCCAATCCACCGGTTGAACAATTGTAGAGAAAAACAACGTAATGTCCAGCCACCTGTTGAACAATGGTAGAGAAAAATGTCGTCATGCCCAGCCACCTGTTGAACAGTGGCAGAGGAAAATGACGTAATGCCCAGCCACCTGTTGAACAGTGGCAGAGAAAAATGATGTAATGCCCAGCCACCGGTTGAACAATGGTAGAGAAAAATGACATAATGCCAATCCACCGGTTGAACAGTTGTAGAGAAAAACGACGTAATGCCCAGCCACCTGTTGAACAGTTGTAGAGAAAAACGACGTAATGCCCAGCCACCGGTTGAACAATGGTAGAGAAAAATGTCGTAATGCCCAGCCACCGGTTGAACAATGGTTTTGAAAAATGACGTCATGCCAATCCACCGGTTGAACAATTGTAGAGAAAAATGACATCATGCCCAGCCACCGGTCGAACAGAGGTAGAGAAAAATGAGTAAAACCGGTTGAACGGTGGTAGAAAAATGCTGCCCAGCCACCGGTTGAACGGTGGTAGAGAAAAATGACGTAATGCCCAGCCACCTGTTGAACAATTGTAGAGAAAAACGACGTAATGCCCAGCCACCCGTTGAACAATTGTAGAGAAAAACGACGTAATGCCCAGCCACCTGTTGAACAATTGTAGAGAAAAACGACGTAATGCCCAGCCACCGGTTGAACAGTGGTAGAGAAAAATGACGTAATGCCAATCCACCGGTTGAACAATGGTAGAGAAAAATGACGTAATGCCAATCCACCGGTTGAACAATGGTTGAGACAAACGACGTAATGCCCAGCCACCTGTTGAACAGTGGTAGAGAAAAATGACGTAATGCCCAGCCACCTGTTGAACAATGGTAGAGAAAAATGACGTAATGCCAATCCACCGGTTGAACAATGGTAGAGAAAAATGACGTAATGCCAATCCACCGGTTGAACAATGGTTGAGAAAAACGACGTAATGCCCAGCCACCTGTTGAACAGTGGTAGAAAAATGACGTAATGCCCAGCCACCTGTTGAACAATGGTAGAAAAAAATGACGTAATGCCAATCCACCGGTTGAACAATGGTAGAGAAAAATGACGTAATGCCAATCCACCGGTTGAACAATGGTTGAGAAAAACGACGTAATGCCCAGCCACCTGTTGAACAATGGTAGAGAAAAATGACGTAATGCCAATCCACCGGTTGAACAATGGTAGAGAAAAACGACGTAATGACCAGCCACCTGTTGAACAGCGGTAGAGGAAAATGACCTAATGCCCAGCCACCGGTTGAACAGTGGTAGAGAAAAATGACGTAATGACCAGCCACCTGTTGAACAGCGGTAGAGGAAAATGACATCATGCCCAGCCACTGGTTACACACTGGTAGAGAAAAATGACGTAATGCCCAGCCACCTGTTGAACAGTGGTAGAGGAAAATGACATCATGCCCAGCCTCCGGTTGAACAGTGGTCGAGAAAAATGACGTCATGCCCAGCCAACGGTTTAACAAATATAGAGAAAAATATCGTAATACCCAGCCACCGTATTACCGATGTGTAAACACTTGTAACTATTTTTATATCTACCGTGAAACATTACATACCAATTATTTTCGAATTTTATCTCAGGAACTCAGGCAGAAGGGTTCAAATTGTTCATGTATTCAACGACCAAATGATTTAATTTAATGCTAAAGTTTAAGAATAAAAAAATGAGAAAATGTATTAATTTTTTTAACGAGTCTGAAATACGATGTAGTAATGTGTAATATCCTTAAGTTCAGAAGATTCACCAACGTGTGAAAATCCTCAACGGAAGAGAAAGAAAAATGCGCAAATAAATTGTAGAGAGTTGAATACAATTATTAGTGGTGATCAGAACGAAACATGTTTTACAGAGATAGTGGACAGTTTTCATTTAAATATCATGTTGCAATAAGAGTATAAATGCTGATTAGGGAATTAGCACAAAAAAAAATAGAGGAAAGTAAGATGAGAAAATGATGAAAACAGTTTCATTTATCAAAGTAAAAGCAGCATGATTGTGGGCCTTTTCATTCGATCGTAACGATGAAAGATTACCTTATAAAAGGAGTTTCTCCATCAAATTTATATTGAGAATTTTTGCCTCTTAGTGAAAACGCGGGAATAATTCTGCTAGGAATATACACGTACATTTGACTATTTACGTTGTTTGGTCTGTTGTCCTCATCTTTATTGTCACATTCGCGATGTTTCGATTGCTGTACGCTTCGACCTTCTTCAGGACATATACGTCGGAATTTCAAACCGGACCCTTTATTTAGTCCTCTACGGTGGATTGTTCCGATTCCATATGCCATACTTTTTCTAGATATCTCAGTTTCAGTCCTTGAGTAAATCAACTCTCCAATTTTTTGTTCACCTCTACTGTGACCAGGTATTGAACTCACATCTCTTTGGTTCAGGTCACTGGTTTGCTTCAACCAACGCTTTTATCCACTGGACCATATATCCTTGCACTACATAAAGGGTTCGGTTCGAAAATCCAAAGTATATCACCTGAAGAAGGACGGAGCGTACAACAGTCGAAACGTCGTGAATTTGACAATAAAGATTGAGAAACAGTCCGAACAATGTACATATTGTAAATAGTTACAATACCTCATCTCAGAAATAGAGACAGATGTTGAAGGTGAATATGGCAATAAAGATGAGGACAACAGTCCAAACAATGTAAATAGTGTAAATAGTTACAATACCTCATCTCAGAAATATAGACAGACGTATATTTGAATTTGAAATTTAATATATCAAAAATGACGGGGGGGTGTTTATGACTGGTCTTCTGAAGTACATGAGATCAATGATGGTGTTCTCATGGCTCTATACTGGGCCCTACTCTTTTCCTGTTTTACGTAACGATCTAAGAACAATCTATATATGAACTTAAAATGTTCCTGTTTTAAAAATAAAGTAAAAAAAATATAAGTAAAATTGAACCAGATATGTGTTTATTGGTATTTATGCAGGTTTATAGAAATAAAGATTCTACAACCACAAAACTACGTGAAAGCTGTATGCCAACAGAACAACACTTTCTACAATCTCCTGAGCTACAAACAGTATGGTTTTCTCTCTTCTAGGTTTGATCTTGATGTCTTAACTATCATCACGTACAAGAACCGTGAAACATGTGATAATACCCGCATCTCGAGAGCGACCGAATTAGATATCGGGAAGGTATTTGACAATTACACAATCTCTCTAGCTAAAGTATCTCTGAAAGAATCTCCTCAGTTATCAAGTCTTTCCTATCTGGTATGTCTGTGAATGATATTTGTTAATGGCCAGACTTCAGAAACACATGGTACCAATGCTGGTGCCTACCAGGGCTCTCTTCTCGTCCTTCCTTCTTTCTGTTTTTTATTAACAATCTACCTAAGAACATCTTCAGAACTTTGGTAAATATATATACAGATGATGCCAGAGTTTATGAGTGCACCTCTAAAAATCTAGTTGACTGGAATCTGGTAACTGATCTCTCCTTTGAGACCGGCATGTATCATTCAATACCCCTAAAGCAAAGCTGGTAACGTTTCAACCCCTCCAAGCAGACAGCAAATTTACTCCAATTCTAATGAGCAGTCGTACCCTCAATGAAGATCCGTATTTCAAACCTCTGTTAGGGCTGAAACTCACTCCAGACACCAAGTGGAACTTGTCTATTCGTTCAATCACTAAAAATGCTAATATCACTCCAGGAAATATCTAATTTCTACTACATTATTTCCATGCATTTCTATAGTAAAATCATTTCAATGAAAATTCTATAGTAAAATCATTGTCACTACATTTCTATAGTAAAATAATTTCCAATGCATTCATATAATATAATAATTGTCAGTTTATTCCTATGGTAAATTCATTTTCAAAGTATTGATATAGTAAAATAAGTTCAATGCATTTCTAGAGTAAATCTTGCAATATGGATGTTTTCCAGTAGGTGTTTACCATCTTAAGCAGCACCATTGGCAGAACATTTGCAGTTCCAAGCAACGCGGACTTCTGAAGCAATCGGATACTGGGCTTTATTCCGATTTTCTCAATGTCAGTATTTCGGTTCGGTGTTACAGACCCCAAAGCCCAAATGATAACTAGGACAATAGCGACCTGACCGTTCCACATTACCGTAACTTCAATTCGGAGGTCGGTGTATTTTTTTTATGCTTGTTAACTTCTTTGACCTTGGTATTACGGACACCAGGAACAATTACATCGATAAGGATTTTTTTTTCTTTTTTTTGATGGTGATGTCGTTTAGTGGCCCCATGGACGCGACTGGTTTGGAATGTTGAAATCCCACAAGATCTTGACTTGGCCATTATCAGTCACATTCTTTGGTTTGTGGCGGTACAGTTTCTCGTCGACTTCTAATCCATACTTCCTACAGAGGCACCAATGCAGATGAGACGCCATTTTATCATGGCGGCGTTTGTATTATTTCTGTACAATCTTCCACATTATTATTATTATTATTATACCTTATCTCTTACTTTATGTTCTGCATTTTTCTAATGAAGAATAATCTCATTAGTGTTCAGCATTTTTGGCGCTGGTCTATTATGGACCTATTGTTTTTTATTTTAATTTGATTTTCTCTCTTGCTTTAATATAAGTTATTCTTCTCGTGTTCATCTTTCTTTATTCAGCATAATTCAAAAGCTACCCTCATTTATATATATATATATATATATATATATATATATATATAATCAGTCATTTGTTTCACCGTCGCCATTCCATTTCGGCCCTTACCGTGGGGACAGAAGGCTGGGCGGAAGAGAAAAATAATAATAAAAAAAACCCTCATTTCGATGATTACACTGAAGACCACGTAAATCAACAGCGAGCCGTTGGCGCATGCGCAGAGACGGCGATTCTTTGATGGATGATACGCCGTTATATACAAAAGCATATGATGCCATTTTGGAAATGTCTCTGTGTGTGGAGCCAGGAACCAAATAATGAGTACAAAAAAATAACAAAAAAAAACAAAACAAATAAAAAAAACAGTTGATGCATTTAAAAAAGAATAATAAATAAATGGGATATAGCAAAAAAAAAAAAAAAATAAAAAAACAAAGACATTTAGCAGAAACACTGTAAAGTTTTTGTTAGTAAATATAAAATTTACTATTCGATATGTCTGCTTTTCTGTATTTATCAAGACTGTTTACATATGCGGCACTGCAATTCATATAAATATATATATATATATATATAAAATTTATATATATATTAACAATTTGTATATATATATATTAACAATTTATATATATATTAACAATTTATATATGTATATTTACAATTTTATATATATATTAACAATTTATATATATATATGTATTAACATTTTATATATATGTGTATATATTTATATTAACATTTTTTATATATATTAACAATTCATATATATATGTATTAATAATTTATATGCATATAAATTTGTTAATATATATACTAACAAATTATATATATATAACAATTCATATATATATATATATATATATATATATATAAACAATTTATATATATATCTATTAACCATTTGTATATATACATATATTTAAAAAATTATATATATATGTATTAACAATTTATATATATATGTATATATTTATATGAACAATTTATATATATATTAACAATTCATATATATATATATATTAAAATGTATACATATATAAATTGTTAATATATATATTAACAATTTATATATATATATATTAACAATTCATATATATATATTAACTATTTATATATGTATATTAATAATCTATATATATATATTAACAATTTATATATATATATATATTAATTTTATATATGTGTATATATTTATATTAACAATTTTATATATATTAACAATTCATATATATATTAATAATTTATATATATATAAATTTGTTAATATATATACTAACAATGTATATATATATAAAATTCATATATATATATATAAAATTATATATATATCTATTAACCATTTGTATATATATATATATAATTTATATATATATGTATTAACAATTTATATATATATGTGTATATATTTATATGAACAATTTTCATATATTAACAATTCATATATATATATATATTAAAAATGTATATATATATAAATTGTTAATATATATATTAACAATTTATATATATATATTAACAATTCATATATATATTAACAATTTATATATGTATATTAACAATTTGTAGATAAATACTAACAATTTATATATATATATATTAACATTTTATATATGCGTATATATTTATATTAACAATTTTATATATATTAACAATTCATATATATATATTAACAATTTTATATATATATAAATTTGTTAATATATATATTAACAATTTATATATATTAACAATTCATATATATATTAACAAATTATATATGTATATTAACAATTTATATATATATATTAACATTTTATATATATATAACAATTCATATATATATTAACAATTTATATATGTATATTAACAATTTATAGATAAATATTAACAATTTATATATATATATTAACATTTTATATATGTGTATATATTTATATTAACAATTTTATATATATTAACAATTCATATATATATATTAACATTTTATATATATATTAACAATTCATATATGTATTAACAAATTATATATGTATATTAACAATTTATATATATATATATATTAACAATTTATATATATAACAAATCATATATATATATATATATATATATATATATATATATATATGTATTCTAAAGATCCTGCAAGAAAGCGTAAATTCTTCGTCAATATAATTTCTCGATAATTCAGGCCGACACACGAAAATAAATTAATAATACGAGTGTTAAATAAAAAATAATGTTTACAGTGATAAACACTCACACAGACAGATAGATAGATAGATAGATAGATAGATAGATAGATAGATAGATAGAATCAAGAGCCTGAGATAGATAGATAGATAGATAGATAGATAGATAGATAGATAGATAGATAGATAGAATCAAGAGCCTGAGATAGATAGATAGATAGATAGATAGAGATAGATAGATAGAATCAAGAGCCTGAGATAGATAGATAGATAGATAGATAGATAGATAGATAGATAGAATCAAGAGCCTGAGATAGATAGATAGATAGATAGATAGATAGATAGATAGAGATAGATAGATAGATAGAATCAAGAGCCTGAGATAGATAGATAGATAGATAGATAGATAGATAGATAGATAGATAGATAGAATCAAGAGCCTGAGATAGATAGATAGATAGATAGAGATAGATAGATAGATAGATAGATAGATAGAGATAGATAGATAGAATCAAGAGACTGAGATAGATAGATAGATAGATAGATAGATAGATAGATAGATAGAATCAAGAGACTGAGATAGATAGATAGATAGATAGATAGATAGATAGAATCAAGAGACTGAGATAGATAGATAGATAGATAGATAGATAGATAGATAGAATCAAGAGACTGAGATAGAGATAGATAGATAGATAGATAGATAGATAGATAGATAGATAGATAGATATGCATGTATATGTCACATTGAACAGAAGTCAAAGTTCATCCCTTTTTTCTGTTTAGTATGAGGTTTCTAGTTCCATCTAAGTGTTTTTCATATGAACCTGGAATTTTAATGGACACCATCATTTGATCAGATGTGCTGTTAACCATTTAGCCACTAACAGTCGGAGAAGCATATCTTCCGTATAAACGGAATATATATATATATATATATATATATATATATATATATATATATATATATATATATATATATATATATACGTATTTTGTAAATCAATACACCATTCCATTATTATAGATCCCAATATGTTAAATTTCTCAGAATAATTTAGATGAAAAGACAATATGGATAAAAAGAAGACATTTGGAAAAATCTATTTCTCAGTCATTGCCAACCGTTCCGTCAATCCGACTTTAACAAGGCAAGTTTAAAAGCGAAATGTTTTTTATTGTTACATTAAATTCAAATATAAAAGTAAGCCTCCTGTGTAAGCCTCATTCTGGATGTTGGATAACTAAAACAAATTCTTAGTAAAAAAAAAAAAAAAGTTACCAAAATTGATTGTTTAGGTAAAATGTTTTGGAAAAGAAATAGACTCGAGAAATTCTCCCAAAATAGATGCCATTACACCACTGAGAGATGATCCCATCGGTAATCCAAATTTTTATTTGTAAAATTGTTACTGAAAGTAAAATTACAATGATTGGTGATGAGATGGCAGATTTTTATTATTTTAGCTATTGATAGGGAGAGGTTTATCTTTTGTTAAATGCTTTTTTTAAGAGATTTAAGTATTTTCCAGCCAGGACATTAGTGTAACATGATTTTATATCTCGACTGGCCATGAGTTTGTCAGTCATATTTGTTTTTCTTTAGTTTCTCAACAAGTTTCTTTGAATTTTTTTTTTATATATATGTGATGTTGTTCCAAGGAGAGGGGTTAATATTTTTGCTAAGTTTCTAGCAATTTTTTTTTTTTTTTGGTTGGTCTCGCAGCCTCTTCCAGAAATGATGTGGCGTAAGGGAATACCAGTTTTGTGGGTCTTAGGGATACCGTAAAGTTTTAGTGTTCTAGGGTTATATTTGATGAGTCTATAACACAATTTATTTTTAATCTGTTTCCCTATTTCTTTGTTGAATTTTTGTGTTTCAGTATTTATTTTTTTGTTCGTTTAGTTTTGCTTTTTGAGTAATGAGTTTATGATTATAATGCCACATTCTTTGTCCAGTTTCTCATATTTTCTCTCTCTCTCTCTCTCTCTCTCTCTATATATATATATATATATATATATATATATATATATATATATATATATATAAAGGGAAGAGGTTATAGTAGTTCCAACGACAGAAAAGTGTGCATATTAAAAAGATAACGCAAAAGTTTTTGGTTGTAATGTGGATTTAAAAAAATATATATTTTGCTTTATTTTCCATAATTTTTCTACGCGTGTTTCTAGTCTCGCGACCTTCATCAGGCAAAGCATGGAGTTTTCCACATATTATTAAAAATAATTTTTTTCTTATGTTTTCCGATGTTAAATATTCTCGATACGAGACATTCTCTTTTCTGCGTGTTAGTGACCAAAATGTCTTCCTGAATTTTTGTGATGGTGACCCAAATGTTTTCCTGAATATATATATATATATATATATATATATATATATATATATATATATATATATATATATATGAGTCTTCTTCCTGACAAATCGACTCGGGTTCGAATCTCAGCATTGTCGATTTGTCAGGAAGTCTACTTCCTGATGTTATCGGTCTGGAGGGGGCGGTTCCAGCGTGCGCTACCTTTGGAAAGTGGCTGAAAACCATACCACGGGTTGACAAAAGCCTTGTGAATGAAATTATGTAGACGGAACCCTGTGCTAGCAAGAAGTCACAAGTCATCGTGACCGAGGGTTTGAGTGTGCTGGCCTTGTTCAGATTGTTGATCACGCTAGAAACACGCTCTCTCACAGAAACTTTAACTAAGGTCTGCTCAGCATAGTTGTAGTATGAGCTCTGTGGGTGGTGAGCAAACACAAGGTGATCTCTGTGGGTGGTGAGCAAACACAAATGTGCCTGAGCGGCGTCTGCAAAAGGGATTGGCTAGTCGCCCTAGAAGGCAGGTATCCTCGAATACGAATGGCCAGCTATTATTATATATTGAATATAACACACACACAGTGATGGTGCTAAGAAAACAGTGCTCGATCTATAATCATTTTTTATTAATAATAATTATATACATTTTTTCACACCGGTAGCAAAACTCTGAGTTTCATGGCTAATGATCGGAAAGAAAATGGAGAGTTTATTATCCACAGGAGTTTTTGTTTAAACATGGCCGCAAATAGTACCGTCACAGGGATCATGGAAGGTTTTACGAAAGTCATTTGTTATGCAATAAACAAATGTTGCTTATATATATATATATATATATATATATATATATATATGTCCGATGCAATGAGAAAGAAAGTAATATATAAATTGTAAAGTTCACAGCATTAATTCAAAAGAAGGATAATAATTTATTATAATTTTTAAATATATATATATATATATATATATATATATATATAATTTTATGATATAGACAAAACAGTTTGCTCACTACAAACATGCAACTTCGTTTTGTTGCATTTCAATTTGCAATGGAAAACCATTTTGGTTCTCACCAGTCGAGGTGCACTTGAAATGCACTGTAATGACGTTGCATTTTGTAGTGTTAATTGTTTTTGTCTGTATGATAAATAAAATATATATAATATATATATATATATATATATATATATATATATATATATATATATATATATATATATATATATATATATATATATATAGGGGTTGTGCATGTTCAATAGAGAAAAATGATTATCATTGATAAGCCTCCTGTAGATCTACAGGAGGCTTATCAACCATTTGCGGGTTATTTAAACTTCTTTCTTTTTCTAGTGAATATTACATTAATAATATATATATATATATATATATATATATATATATATATATATATATATATGTATGTATATATATATATATATATATATATATATATATATATATATATATATATATACTTGCCTGTATGTGTTATGTGTATGTGCATGAATATATATATATATATATATATATATATATATATATATATATATATATATATATATATATATGTGTGTGTGTGTGTGTGTGTGTGTATCTGTCTATATTTCTGTGTTGAGGTATTATGCACACTATTATATATATATATATATTTACATTATATATATATATATATATATATATATATATATATATATATATATATATATATATATATATATATTATTATTATTACACATACACACACACACACACACACACACATTCTTTTATTAATTTGAACTATTTTATTCATCCTGGTTTGTGTGTGATGTTATTATAAACACGACGTTTCGATCAAGTACCCTCTGGTCATCATCAGGTGTTCATTGATTGGCTATGATATCGGTTGATTATTGTGCTATTTAGAAGTGACGGTTTACCAATTCAGAAGTAACAATAATTGTCATCACAGGATCAAAATATCATAATGATCATCGTATCATGGACATGATAGTAGAAAAAGTACTTGGTTAAAACGTTGTGTCTAGAGTAACATCTATATATAAACCAAGATGAAAACAATAGTTTGAAATAATACAAGAATATCGATAATTACTCATCACAGAAATGAAATACTAGATCACTAAAAATCTTCTATAGTTCTGTCTTCTCGTCCAACTTAACTCTTCTCGTAAAATTCTGATCAGCAAAGTTCATGAAAGTTCATCTTTACGCCTATCCAGACCATGTTTTCAAAGCATTTTGTTTATTTCGAGACTTCGTACGCATCTGCCATTATATATTCATTAAGCACTCTCTGAAATCAACCTGTTTGTTTATGACTTTGTTATTTAATCGGAGAATTTATTATCTTGTTTTGGGAGAATTTCATATGTTTCTTTCCCACGTGGGGGTGGGGAAGTTCTCCATGCGCATAACGACGATATCCAATTACAAACCTGGACTTCAAATAAAAATCTTATAATTGTCTTTTAAGCAACCAGATTAATCTCCGTGAGGATATGAACGTAACGAGCAGAAATAATTTAAAAATTGTCTAGTGACGGCTCATATATATATATATATATATATATATATATATATATATATATACTATTTTATTTATATATATATATATATATATATATATATATATATATATATATAGAGAGAGAGAGAGAGAGAGAGAGAGAGTAAAGAGAGATTGTCGACGTCTGTTTCTTATAATATGTATATATAGTAAAGTCGACGGTTGAAAGAAATTCAAGAGATAATTTCCTTTTTTTTTTTCGAACTTCTTTTCATAGGCCTAATATATATATATATATATATATATATATATATATATATATATATATATATATATATATATATATATTGTGTGTGTGTGTGTGGTTAAGCTAGTGTGTTTTGTGTGTGCTAAAAAACACACTTGTCGGACTACCCCACATTATATATATATATATATGTGTGTGTGTGTGTGTGTGTGTTATAATTATTTAAAAAAATCATGATTCCTTCGCTACATAAGAGTACTCATGTTTCAAAAACGAGGACCGAAAACCTCAATATAATTATTAAAATTAAATTGAATTAAAGTATCAAGCCCTGTTTCATCCTCAATCGAAAATTTAGGAATTACCAATCTTGAAATTTACGCACTTTTATAAGCATGTTCATTCGTAAAATTAATTACTATGGAAACGGATGTGGCGGCCATTTTGATAAGGGGCCTAAGAGTTAATTTTTATCCACATATCAGTCACCTTCGGAAAGAGGTCAAGCCGAGATAGGATCGGGGTGTCCATTTCAAAGCGAATGATGGCATTCATGTACGCACATCGTCGTGTAGCTTTTGACACCATAATATGTCGTTAAATGTCTAGAAAAAATAATTATAATATAAGCTCTACTTCTGTATAGAGCACTGTTTTTTTTTTTAAATAAAAACAAAAATACTAAAGAACTCCGGATTATTTACCTAACGGGTTCTTTCCTATTTTTCTACATATCTGCACACACACACACACACACACACACACACACACACACACACACACACACACACACACATATATATATATATATGTATATATATTATGTGTGTAGTCCGACGAGTGTGTTTTTTGTATGGCAAAACACACTCGTCGGACCACACACACACACAAAACAAAAGATACAAGTAGTTACTATATAGATTTCTTCATAGTATAACGTGTAGTATATATGTATGGAGAACGAATATATACACACATAATGTCAAAAACAAACACACTATACGGATCACACGCACGCGAACGCGCATACACACACACACACGCACACACACAGATGGAGGAACCCTACACGCCATACAAAGTGTGTATGTATATATACGATCTCCTTGCAATAAAACAATATATCTGTATGGAGATGGAATATATATATATATATATATATATATATATATATATATTTGACATTAGATCGTCTATGGTGTGTGTATGTCACCATGAAATGTATCTTTAATGTATTAGACATACGACAACATTCATATTTCTCTCACTGAAACCTCTTCCACTCACCTCTGCTAACTTCCTGTTAAGGTTTAATCTCCCACCTTCTCTCGTCTGTTACCCCTCTCTTTAGCTCTAACATTCGTCCCACACTCTCATACTTTCCAGCTCTCTCTAAATTCTATTTTTACTTCTGGAATTTTTATTCTAAAAATATACATGTATGTGTATGCATCTATGTATATATATGTCCGAATGTCCGAGAAATTTTCATAGAAAATATTCGTCCTTTGACAGGCCAGTAAATGTTATTTAATACTGTTTATTATAAACAGAGCATTTACTTAAATACGTGTATCTATAAAAAGAACGTTAAACATAAAAATGTCTTTAATAAATAAATTGTCGGACTTTGTCCATTTCTTAATATATGACGTCATTTGTTTACATTTTATACGCCATGAGCAGTTATGAATGTACGAGATTCATGGAAGATTGAAGTTTATAAGCAGTAAATTCAACCTTGCTAACCGAACGATCCTTTGTGGCCGAGCGGTCAAGGCACGTCAGCGTAAATGACTGTTCCGTATAGGATGCAGGTTCGAATCCTGTCAAAGGACGAATATTTTCTAAGAAAATTTCTCGGACATTCAGGCCGGTAAATGTTATTTAATACTGTTTATTGTAAACAGAGCATTTACTTAAATACTTGTATCTATAAAAAAAAGAACGTTAAACATAAAAATGCCTTTAATAAATAAATTGTCGGACTTTGTCCATTTCTTAATATATATATATACACACATACTAGCAGAAACACACGCGCACGTAATCGGCAAAAATGGAGAAAGCTTTATAGATTCAGACGATATAAGATAAGAAAAAAATCCAAATTCCTTCCCTTTTCTCGGACGAATTATAATTCTTTCATTCCCCTTAATTATTGATTTTTAATTCCATCTTCGTATTTAATGTCGGTTATTAAATTAATCGAAGAACATTTTATATTATTTTAAATCTTATCACTTTTTCGTAAAGCATCTTCAAACATAACTAAACGTCAATAAAATATTAGATAATTGCTGAAAATATTATGTTAATTTGAAAAAATTACTATGTAGTTAAAAATCAAGAAAATGGGTTCACTTTGATATTTTTCAATTTGCCAATTCTGGTCATCCATGCTAGCTGTCATCAGTAATCAGTAATATCGATAACTTCAATCAAAGACATGATCAAAACATGACCCGTTGTTAAGAAATGCTTGTATACTATATTTTTATAATATAAGTAAGTAATATTTACTAAAAGCATCTATAGAAACTCATTGAAAATTACTTTCTCCTATATATTTCAGTGAAATCCTTGAGGTTAAGATAGGATTTATTAAAGAAATATGTCCAAACATTCATTCAGTCACTCAAATGATTGCATGTATAACGGCTGGCCGGTCGTTTTCTAATATCTCTATCTACTAGAATGGTTAGTCATCCCTGTTGCGCGTCTTGGGTATGACGATAAACTACATCCGCGTCCTGGGTAAGACGATAAACTACATCCGCGTCCTGGGTAAGAAGATAAACTACGCCCAGCAGCAAGGCCTCTGATCAGGAGGTTTTGAGGAGCGTGGAACCACCTCTTAATTGCTGGTGTTCCAAGGTCCACCATGACCCGGAGTGGTAGCACCAGTTAGGGTCCCAGCTATTGGCAAATAGTTAACCCCAAAACTGAGGTAAAAAGGATTATAAAATATGTTTATATGTTTGTATGTTTATGTTTGTATATGCAATACGTTTTGAAGAAAAAAAACTATTACAAGCTATACGTTTTTGAAAAAATAATATTACAGCTATAAGTTTTTGAGGAAAAAAAATATTAACAGAAATAGATTTTTGACAAAACAAAAATATTACCAGAAAAAAAAAGTTGTCGATATTAAATGACCTGTTAAGGTTGATATGCCATAAAACAAACCAAACCAAACGAAATCATCCCTGTTGCAGACGCCTGTTCAGGCACATTTGTACTTGTTAAACATACACAGAGCGGACTTGTAGTTTTTTACTGCAATTATGCTGAGCAGACCTTAGTTGTGATTCCTAGGAAAGAAAACATAATCTGGTGAGATAAAAATGGTGAACAAGGCCATGGGTATTTGAAATTTCTTGACAGCGTCTTCCCAACTTCAATTGCAAGGCATGGGTTAACTTGTGCTGAGATCTTCAGGTACTTTTCAAAAGTGTCGCCCGCCCAGGGATCGACAGCATTAACGACCAGTTTGAGATTAGAACTTGGGTCTACACAGTCGGAAAACCAGTGTTCTAACCACTTGACCACGCGCACCTGATTAAACACAGAATGAAAAAGAAACTAAAATTTAACGTATAAACAGACGACGCGTTCAAAATATTAATTCTTTATAAAGATGAATTGCATTAATCTATCGGAATAAAACATCTGCCAAATATTAAATTATCGTCTAGGTGCATTGTGGGTATCGAGGGAATAATTAAATTTACTCCACAGAAGAATATATCATAATTCAATCTTGTCGATTGATGATCTCTGTAAAACATTGTCCAAGCCAAATGTTGCAATTTTTTATGGAAATTTCTTTGGACATCAGAAAAATCTTTAAAAAACAGTATTGATTGATTGCTTCGTTTTTATAACTTATCAACCTTTTTCAGGTTATTTAAAGCCAGAAAATAGATTTTGATTGTAAGAATGTTTATGGAAATAATAATCTATTGATACAAGTCTTACTAATTACCCATAGGTGTTGGCTTGCAGTACGACGCAGAGTTTCATGGTTTTCCCATTCATTACACACCATATTTTAAAGAGAAGAATGAAGCCACAAACGTCTCGGGTTATAACGTGTATTTAAAAAAATATTATAGTTTATTTTCCATCTTTTTTTTTTTTTTTGCTACACGTTTTTCGGGTTTTGAGAACTTCATCAGTCTGATGAAGATCGCAAGACCGGAAACCCGTGTAGCAACAATATATGAAACATAAAATACTATAAATATTTTAAAAATCCATATTATACCCAAAAACGTTTGTGGGTTCTCTCTTCAATTTTATTTATATATATATATATATATATATATATATATAGTCATCCACAGACATACTGTTTGGCTGTATCACAGCTCATCAGTGTGGCTAGACGTCCGGTTGCCTCTAACTAGGATCGAAACCCGACTGAATTGACATCAGTCGGAGATCCTACCACTTATCCGTTGGCGCACGGCAAGAATAAAAGTGAATTTAAGCGTGTTTATTTAAGAGTCTTGCATTATTAGCCGTAATAATCACAGTTTAAAAAACCACACTTCTTTCCCAGCGAGCTCGACCGAAATGAATTTTTCAAGAGTATATATATTGTCATCCACAGACAGACTGTTTGGCTGTATCACAGCTCATCAGTGTGGCTAGACGTACGGTTGTCTTTAGCTAGGATCGAAACCCGACTGAATTGGCGTCAATCGGAGATTCTACCACTTATCCGTTGTATGAAAAACTACATAAAAGCACCTTGTCTGTCGTATTCAATATATATATATATATATATATATATATATATATATATATATATATATATATATATATATATATATATATATATATATATATATATATATATATTTCTGAAGTCTTTCGCTACTCATCGGGCTAAAACTTGCCTCGCATAAAGGTGGGTTCCCTAACGAATTTTAACATTATTTACATTGTTCGGACTGTTGTCCTCATCTTTGTTGCCATATTTACAACGTTTCTATCGTTGTACGCTACGGTCTTCTTCATGTGATTAAAATTTCGAACAGAACCGTTTATTTTGTCCATTATGTTAGTTTGTTCTAGTTCCACATGCCATGTCTCTTTCAGATGTCTCAGTATCAGTTACCTCCCTTTAACTCAACTCTTCACCTTTTTGCTCATCAATCTAGTAGGCAGGTATTGAACTCGCTGAAGTCACTGCATCCAACCAACGATTTTATCCACTGGGCCATGTATCTACGAGGGCAGATGATACACAAAAAAATTGGAAAGTTGAGTTAAAGGGAGATAACTGTGAGAAAGCCGGAAGAGGCACGGCACGTGGAACTAGAACAATTTACCCCGGTGGACGAAATAAATGGTTCAGTTCGAAATTCCAAGCAACTGAAGCAGGTCGGTGCGTACATCGGCCAAAACTTCGTGAATATGGCAACAAAGATGAGGAGAAAAGTCCAAATAATGTAAATGATCACAATACCTCATCTCAGAAATATAGACAGATATCTAAATCTAAATACTTTGAACGCAATTTTATGCCTTCAACTACTGATATTTTCTCTATAATTTTAAACTTTCAGGGTACGCTTTACAAATATATACTGTTTAGATGATTTGCAGTAGACGTTATATGTTTTCCTACCCGCCAAATATAACGTTTGCAATTATATAAGTATAATTATATAAGAAACAAAGCCTCATTATTAAATAAATCCGTTAATTCTTTAGATATAAATTTAAATAAAAGTCTTTTTTCTTCACGTTTGAATAAAAGAAGTCATCTTTTGGATATAAGTATAAATAATCGAGAGAAATGCAACTACATTGGTTAGAATGTTGAGTAATTTTAGTAATGTAGCTTCCACGGTTGCCAAGGCTATGACTTTCTCTCGTTTCCTTTTGCTGCCATACACCATTCCCAACTAAGCCATCTCACCGATTCCCTTATATAATGGATGGCATTGGTAATTGCTGTGGAGTCAAGAATCTGTTTATAAAATAAATTCGATAGTTTTTTGTTTGCAGGAAAAATCTGCAGGCCGCTTCTGTCAAGCAAGAATGACAGATTGAGTAAACGGAATAAAAGTGATTAGGAATTTGAATCAAGTAGAAATCCTCTCCTACATCCGAATGATATAGGTCCCTAGTGTTTTTTTTTTGTAATCCAAAGGTTCATAAGTACGTTTTAATAAATATATATACATATATATTTATTTCTTTCCTGATATTTAGTTTCTTACCGCTACAGAAATTGCTTATTAAGTCTGGCTAAGTTTAGAATAAGGCCAAAAGTAAGAATAAGGCCAAAAGTAAGAATAAGGCCAAAAGTAAGAAGAGCTCACAGTAAGAATCAAAGTCTTGCCTAATAATTAATGATTACCTAGACTATATATAAAAATTTACTCCCAAAACGAAGAGTCCAAATATTTACTAAGGTAAGTTTGACACAAGAAAATGAGGAAACTCTCCGAAAGAGCTCGAAGTGAACAATCATTTGAAAAATTTCTTCACACACTATGTCCAAGAAAGAAAGGTCTTGTTCGCACACAAAAGAAATGAAATAAAGAGACGTAAGAGAACAAAATTCTTATTTCTATTAAACGTAATAAAGACGACATGAACAAGTTGATATATACAAGTATATAAAGATTGATACAAAAGTCTCTGTTATCTTCCATGGAAGACGAGAATAATGGCCGTTTCCATCGACCAGTGCGGGGATTGCAGAGTAGACGAAAATAAAGGTCATTTCTAAGGGACTTGGATAGAAAATGAGAGTAATCGTCTTATCTAAGGAGTAGTTCTGGTCTTGGATAGCAAACGAGAATAATGTTCATTTCTAAGGAATAGTGCAGGGCTTTGTTAAAAGACGAAAATATTGGTCGTTCCTAAGTAGTAGTTCAGCCTTAGATAGGAGGGGAGAATATTGCTCGTTTCTCAGGAGTAGCAATGGGTTAGGATAGAAAAAAAGAGTAACAGTCGTTTTGAAGGATTATTTCGCGGATTGCATACAAGACAAAAATAATGGTCGTTTCTAGCAAGGAGTAAAGTAATTGGATAGAAGACGCAAATAATGGTCATTTCTCCCGTGAAATGAGGAGCTTCGATAGAAGAATGGCTTTTTCTACGGTGTAGCACAGGACTTGGATAAAAAAAGGAGAATTATTGTTGCAATAACCGAGGAGAATGGGGCTTCCATAGATGGTGAAAATAATGGTTGCTTCTAAGGAGTACTACGGGGCATGATTGAAAACAAGATTGACAGGTTCTAATGAGTAGAGCGAGCTTGGATTTGAAGACTAGAATAATGGTTGCTTCTAAGGAGTAGTTCTGGTCTCGGATAGAAGACGAAAATAACGGTCGTTTCTAGGGAGTAACACAGTTAAGACAGAAGATGAGAAAAAAGCCTTTTCTAGGGAGTAACACAGAGTTAGGGTAGAAGTTAAGAATAATGGTCGTTTCTAAGGAGTAACAGAAAGTTAAGATAGAAGATGAGAATAATGACCGTTTCTAGGGAGTAACACAGAGTTAGGATAGAAGAAGAGAAAAATGTTAGTTTCTAGTGAGTAACACAGAGTTAGGATAGAAGACGAGAATAATGGTTGTTTCTAGGGAGTTACGCAGAGTTACGATAGAAGACAAGAATAATGTTCGTCTATCAGGAGTAACAGTGATTTAGTATAGAAGAGAATAATGGTTGTTTCAAGGATGTAACAGAGAGTTAGGCTAGAAGACGGGAATAATGGTCGCTTCTAGGGATTAACTCAGAATTAGGATAGAAGACGAGAATAATGGTTGTTTCTCGGGTGTAACACAGATTTACGATAGGAAACGAGAATAATGGTCGTTTCTAGGGATTAACTCAGAGTTACGATACAAGACGAGAATAATGTTCGTTTATCGGGAGTAACACCGACTTAGTATAGAAGACGAGAATAATGGATTTTTCTAGGGAGTAACACAGCGTTACGTTACAAGACGAGAATAATGTTCGTCTATCAGGGGTAACAGTGATTTAGTATAGAAGACGAGAAAAATGGTTCTTTCTAGAAAGTAACACAGAGTTAGGATAGAAGACGAGAATAAAGGCATTTTCTAAGGAGTAACACAGAGTTAGGATAGAAGATAAGAATAATGGTCGTCTCGCAGGAGTAACACAGAGTTCGGAGAGAAGATGAAAATAAAGGTCGTTTCTAGGGAGTAACAGAGATTTAGGAGAGAAGATGAGAAGAATGGTCGTTTCTAGGGAGTAACACAGAGATGGAGAGAAGATAAGAATAATGATAGTTTCCACTGAGTAACACAGAGTTAGGATAGAAGACGAGAATAATGGTTGATTCTATGGAGTAACACAGGATAGAAGACGAGAATAATTGTTGTTTCTAGGTAGTAACACAAGACGAGAATAATGTTCGTCTCTCGGGAGTAACAGTTATTTAGTATAGAAGACGAGAATAAAGGCCTTTTCTAAGGAGTAAGTCAGAGTTAGGATAGAAGACGACAATAATGGTCATTTCTAGAGAGTAACGCAGAGTTCGGAGAGAAGATGAGAATAAAGGCATTTTCTAAGGAGTAACACAGAGTTAGGATAGAAGACAAGAATAATTATCGTCTCGTGGGAGCAACACGGAGTTCGGAGAGATGAGAATAAAGGTCGTTTCTAGGGAGTAACACAGAGTTGGAGAGACGATAAGAATAATGATAGTTTCCAGTGAGTAACACAGAGTTAGGAGAGAAGATGAGAATAATGTTCGTTTCTATGGAGTAACACAGAATCAACATAGAAGACGAGAATAATTGTCGTTTCTCCGGAGTAACACAGATTTAGGATAGAAGATGTGAATAATGGCCGTTTCTCCGGAGTTACACTGAGTTAGGATAGATGTGAATAATGGTCGTCTCTAGTGTGTAACACAGAGTTAGGATAGAAGATGAGAATAGTGATCGTTTTGTAGAGATTAATTCAGAGTTAGGATAGAAGATGAGCATAATGGTCGTTTCTAGGGAGTAACACGGATTTAGGATAGAAGACGAGAATCGTGATCGTTTCGAAGGTGTAGGACAGGGATTGGATGCAAGACTGAAATAATGTTTGATTGCTACGTGTAGGGTGTGTTTTGGATGGAAGCCGAGATTAAAGGTTATTTACTCCGTGAAATGCGGACTTTGGATATAAACGAGAAAAATGGCCGTTTCTACCGAGTGGCAAAGGATTTGGATAAAAGACGTGTATAATTATCGTTATTAGTGAGTATCGATTAATGGTCGTTTCGAGCTCGTAGTGCGGTTTTGGATACAAAAAAAGTATAATGGTCGCTTCCATGGTGTTATGAGAGCCTTGGATAGAAGAAGGATTATGGTCGCTTCTAAGGTTCTTGTGAGGGACTTGGATAGAAGACAAGGATTATGGTCGCTTCTATGGAGTTGTGACAGATTTGGATAGAAGACGAGGATAATGGTCGCTTCCATGGTGTTGTGAGAGCCTTGGATAGAAGACAAGTATTATGGTCGCTTCTAAGGTTCTTGTGAGGGACTTGGATAGAAGACGAGGATAATGGTCGCTTTTAAGGAGATGTGAAGAACTTAGATAGAAGACAAGGCCAATGGTCGCTTCTAAGGAGTTGTGAGGAACTTGGATACAAGACGAGGATTATGGTCGCTTCTCAGGCGTTAAGAGGGACTTCGACAGAAGACAAGAATAATGGTCGCTTCTAAAGATTTCTGATGGACTGGGACAGAAGACAAGTGTAATTGTCGCTTCTAAGGAGTTCTGAAGGACTGGCATACAAGATAAGACTAATGGTCGCTTCTCAGGCGTTATGAGGTACTTGGATAGATGACAAGAATAATGGTCGCTTCTAGGGAATAGAAGACAATGTCAATGGTCGCTTCTAAGGAGTTGTGGGGGGTCTTGGATAAAAGACCAGGTTTATAGTCGTTTCTAAGGAGATGTGAAGAACTTGGATAGAAGACAAGGCCAATTGTCGCTTCTAAGTAGTTGTGAGGAACTTGGAAATAAGACAAGAATAATGGTCGCTTCTAAGTAATTCTAAGGATCTGGCATAGAAACAATGCCAATGGTTGCTTTTAAGGTGTTGTGAGGGACTTGGATAGAAGACAAGGCTTATGATCGCTTCTCAGGCGTTATGAGGTACTTGGATTGAAGACAATAATTATGGTCGCTTCTAAGGAGATGTGAAGAACTTGGATAGAAGACAAGGCCAATGGTCGCTTCTAAGGAGTTCTGCAGGACTGGTATAGAAGACAAGTCTAATTGTCGCTTCTAAGGAGTTCTGAGGGACTTGGATAGAAGACAAGGATTATGGTCGCTTCTCCGGCGTTATGAGGGATGTTGAGAGACGATAAGAATAATGGTCGCTTCTAAGCAATTCTGTGGGTCTGGGATAGAATACAATGCCAATGGTCGCTTCTAACGTGTTGTGAGAGACTTGTATAGAAGACAGGGATTATGGTCGCTTCTAAAGTGTTCTGAGGGACTGGCATAGGAGACAAGGCCAATGGTCGCTTCTAAGGAGTTGTGAGGAACTTGGATAGAAGACAGGGCCAATGCTCGCTTCTAAGGAGTTGTGAGGGTCTTGCATAGAAGACCAGGTTTATGGTCGCTTCTAAGTAGTTGTGAGGGACTGAAATAGAAGACAAAGCCAATAGTCCCTTCTGAGGAGTTGTGAGGGCCTTGCATAGAAGACAAGTATTATGGCCGCTTCTAAGGTTTCGCGAGGGACTTGGATAGAAGACAAGGATTATGGTCGCTTCTAAGGATTTGTAAGGAACTTTGAGAGAAGACAAGAATTTTGTTCGCTTCTAAAGTGTTGTGAGGAACTTGGATAGAAACAAGGATTATGGTCCTTTCTCAGGCGTTATGAGTGACTTGGTTAGAAGACAAGTATAATTGTCGCTTCTAAGGTGTTCTGAGGGACTGGCATAAGAGACAA
The DNA here is from genome assembly GCA_903632075.3 of Acanthosepion pharaonis. Classification (NCBI taxonomy): domain Eukaryota; kingdom Metazoa; phylum Mollusca; class Cephalopoda; order Sepiida; family Sepiidae; genus Acanthosepion; species Acanthosepion pharaonis. The sequence continues at coordinate 1,299,925 of CAHIKZ030000428.1, forward strand.
GGCCAATGGTCGCTTTGAAGGTTGTTGTGAAGAACTTGGAAAGAAGACAATGCCAATGGTCGCTTCTAAGTAGTTATGAGGGACTTGGATATTATACAAGAATAATGGTCGCTTCTAAGTAATTGTAAGGGTCTGGCATAGAAGACAATGCCAATGGTCGCTTCTAAGGTGTTGTGAGGGACTTGGATAGAAGACAAGATTTATGATCGCTTCTCAAGTGTTATGAGGTACTTGGATAAAAGACAAGAATAATGGTCGCTTCTAAGGAGTTCTGAGGGACTGGGACAGAAACAAGGCTAATTGTCGCTTCTAAGGAGTTCTCAGGGACTGTGATAGGAGAGAAGGCTAATGGTCGCTTCTAAGTAGTTGTGAGGAACTTGGATAGAAGTCAAGTATTATGGTCGCTTCTCAGGCGTTATGAGGGACTTGGATATAAGACAAGAATAATCGTCGCTTCTAAGGAGTTGTGATTATTATAGTATTATAGTATTATGGCCGCTTCTAAGGTTTCGTGAGGCACTTGGATAGAAGACAAGGATTATGGTCGCTTCTAAGGATTTGTAAGTACCTTGGATAGAAGACAATAATTATGGTCGCTTCTAAGGAGATGTGAAGAACTTGGATAGAAGACCCGGCCAATGGTTGCTTCTAAGTAGTTGTGAGGAACTTGGATAGAAGTCAAGGATTATTGTCGCTTCTCAGGCGTTATGGGGGACTTGGATAGAAGACAAGAATAATGGTCGCTTCTAAGGAGTTCTGCGGGACTGGGATAGAAGACAATGCTAATGGTCGCTTCTAAGGAGTTCTGAGGGACTAGCATAGGAGAGAAGGCTAATGGTCGCTTCTAAGGAGTTGTGAGGAACTTGGATAGAAGTCAAGGTTTATGATCGCTTCTCAGGCGTTATGAGGTACTTGGATATAAGACAAGAATAATGGTCGCTCGTAAAGAGTTATGAGGGAAGTGGATAGAAGACAAGGCTCATGGTCGCTTTTCAAGAATACTGAGGGCCTGTGATAGAAGACAATGCCAAGGAGTTGTGAGGGTCTTGGATAGAAGAAAATGATTATGGTCGCTTCTAAATAGTTGTGAAGAACTTCGATAGAAGACATACCATTTGTCGCTTCTAATTAGTTGTGAGGAACTTGGATAGAAGACAAGGATTATCATCGTTTCTAAGGAGTTGTGAGGTTCCTGGATAGAAGACAACAATAATGGTCCTTTCTAAGAAGTTTTGCCAGCTTTGGATAAAAGACGACAATTATAATGTTTTCTGTCATGTGGTACCAGCACGCTGCTACATAGTTAAGACAAATCCCATGTATATTTTTTACTGAACCAGGTTTTAATTTCGCTATTTTCTTTATTTTTTCGAATCAGGAATTTTGCATTGGCTCTCTGCCCGTGTCTTTTTTTTACAATTCTATCACCCCATATTGATATGTAAGTAAATATATATATTTACTCACGATAATGTGTTTAATTTTAATTCAGTATATTTTGTCAGTAATTATTCTTTTAAAAGTATATTTTTAAATGTTCCAGTCATCTTATATCGTTTCAATTTAAGGTTCATTTTTTAAAATTTCGTCTATCCTTCCACAATTATAATAAAGAGAGTAACATTGGTAAGAATTAAAAAAAGACCGGAATTTTTGTGGATTCATTATCGTCTGCATCCTGTAGGAATGAATCACATGAAGATTTAGAAGAGCTATAAGAAAGAGACGCACGAGATGTTAACAATATTTACTAATACTTAAATAATATCAAATTTATATTATTATGACAAAATCTTTAATGAAAAAAATGTGTATATATATTCTTTATCGTATATATTTACACTCATATCGAATTATTTCCTCATTAAATTAATAGCGTTCACTTTTTCGCTTAATGGGAAATCCTTTCAGCTTTTCATTGTCATTATCCATATCGACAGCATCATCATGGCTTCCGAGTTCTCAAAATTTAAATTACTGGGTGAGTTGAGTGATGAAGAACTAGTTGTCGGGATGAAAATCCACCATTGGTCCTTAATACCTATGATTTGGGGACAAATAATATAAAATACGGTCCTTTATTTCCCACTGAAATCTCTTTTTAATGAGATCTGAAAAGTTTGGCAAGACACTGGAAACACTTGATAACCTGACTAACAAACAGTTATTAAGATCTTGTACAGGCGGAGCCTGATGATTGCGTCTAGTATGAAACAGCCTGTCGCCTCTGAGTGTTGACTTCAATGTTCACTTTTATATTTATATATACATACGCTCTTTCTCTGATATAGAACAGTTTATTCCATAAATATAGCACACCTTAAAACTATATTTCATAATACCACATCTCAGAAATATAAATAATGTAAATAATGTACATAATACATCATCTCAGTTATATAGACAGATACTGAAGGGCCGAAACGTTGTAATAAATATGGCGAAAAATGTGAGGACAATAGTCCGAATAATGTAAATAATGTACATAATACCTCATCTCAGAAATATAGACAGATACTGAAGGACCGAAATGTTGTGATAAATATGGCAACAAAGATGAGTATAATAGTCCGAACAATGTAAATAGTGTACATAATACCTCATCTCAGAAATATAGACAGATACTGAAAGGGCCGCAACAAAATGTTGTACATAATGATCAGAAAATAGACAGATACTGAAAGGCCGAAACAAAAATATGGCAACAAAGATGAGGATAATAGAATAATGTAAATAGTGTACATAATACCTCATCTCAGAAATATAGACAGATACTGAAAGGCCGAAATGTGATAAATGGCAACAAAGATGAGGATAATAGTCCGAATAATGTAAATAGTGTACATAATACCTCATCTCAGAAATATAGACAGATACTGAAAGGCCGAAACGTTGTGATAAATATGGCAACAAAGATGAGGATAATAGTCCGAATAATGTAAATAGTGTACATAATACCTCATCTCAGAAATATAGACAGATACTGAAGGGCCGAAACGTTGTGATAAATATGGCAACAAAGATGAGTATAATAGTCCGAACAATGTAAATAGTGTACATAATACCTCATCTCAGAAATATAGACAGATACTGAAAGGCCGAAACGTTGTGATAAATATGGCAACAAAGATGAGTATAATAGTCCGAACAATGTAAATAGTGTACATAATACCTCATCTCCGAAATATAGACAGATACTGAAAGGGCGAAACGTTGTGATAAATATGGCAACAAAGATGAGGACAATAGTCCGAATACTGTAAATAGTGTACATAATACCTCATCTCAGAAATATAGACAGATACTGAAGGGCCGAAACGTTGTGATAAATATGGCAACGAAGATGAGTATAATAGTCCGAACAATGTAAATAGTATACATAATACCTCATCTCAGAAATATAGACAGATACTGAAAGGCCGAAACGTTGTGATAAATATGGCAACAAAGATGAGGATAATAGTCCGAACAATGTAAATAGTGTACATAATACCTCATCTCAGAAATATAGACAGATACTGAAGGGCCGAAATGTTGTGACAACAAAATGAGTATAATAGTCCGAACAATAAAATATGGCACCTCATCTCAGAAATATAGACAGATACTGAAAAGGCCGAAATAGTCCGAATAAAGTCCGAATAATGTAAATAGTGTACATAATACCTCATCTCAGAAATATAGACAGATACTGAAGGGCCGAAACGTTGTGATAAATATGGCAACGAAGAAAGAACAATGAGTACATAATACCTCATCAGAAATATAGACAGATCTGAATAAATGCAACAAAAATGAGGATAATAGTCCGAATAATGTAAATAGTGTACATAATACCTCATCTCAGAAATATAGACAGATACTGAAGGCCGAAACGTTGTGATAAATATGGCAACAAAGATGAGGACAATAGTCCGAATAATATAAATAGTGTACATAATACCTCATCTCAGAAATATAGACAGATACTGAAGGGCCGAAACGTTGTGATAATATGGCAACAAAGATGAGGATAATAGTCCGAATAATGTAAATAGTGTACATAAACCTCATCTCAGAAATATAGACAGATACTGAAAGGCCGGGAAACGTTGTGATAAATATGGCAACAAAGATGAATAAAGTCGAATAATGTAAATAGTGTACATAATACCTCATCTCAGAAATATAGACAGATACTGAAAGGCCGAAACGTTGTGATAAATATGGCAACAAAGATGAGGATAATAGTCCGAATAATGTAAATAGTGTACATAATACCTCATCTCAGAAATATAGACAGATACTGAAAGGCCGAAACGTTGTGATAAATATGGCAACAAAAAATGAGGATAATAGTCCGAACAATAATGTAAATCATCTCAGAAATATAGACAGATACTGAAGGGCCGAAATGTTTGATAAATATGACAACAAAAATAGGATAATAGAACAATGTAAATAGTGTACATTGTCATCTCAGAAATATAGACAGATACTGAAGACCCGAAACGTTGTGAAAGATGCAACAAAGGTATAATAGTCCGACCAATGTAAATAGTGTACATAATACCTCATCTCAGAAATATAGACAGATACTGAAGGGCGAAACGTTGTGATAAAATGGTGAGGACAATAGTCCGAATAATGTAAATAGTGTACATAATACCTCATCTCAGAAATATAGACAGATACTGAAGGGCCAAAGATAAATATGGCAACGAAGATGAGTATAATAGTCCGAACAATGTAAATAGTGTACATAATACCTCATCTCAGAAATATAGACAGATACTGAAAGGCCGAAACGTTGTGATAAATATGGCATCAAAGATGAGGATAATAATCCGAACAATGTAAATAGTGTACATAATACCTCATCTCAGAAATATAGACAGATACTGAAAGGCCGAAACGTTGTGATAAAATGACAACAAAAAATGAGTATAATAGTCCGAAAATGTAAATAGTGTACATAAATCATCAGAAATAAAACTGAAAGAAACGTTGTGAGGCATCAAAGATGAGGATAATAATCCGAATAATGTAAATAGTGTACATAATACCTCATCTCAGAAATATAGACAATACTGAAATAGACAGATAAATATGAAACAAAGATGAGGATAATAGTCCGAATAAAAATAGTGTTTGATACCTCATTCAGAAATTATAGACAGATACTGAAATAAATAAATAAAAATAATGCATTCAATTATAGAATAATAATAATAATAATAATAATAATAATAATTGTTGTCATACACGGTTTTAATAAGTTTTTACGAAAGGTTTGTCAAAAATGAAAATATTTTAATACACCCGAATATATAATACTTATATAGATAATAAAGTAGAATCAGAGAAGTGAAAGTCTGTTAAAAAAGGGAAAAAAAAGACAGAAAGAAAGAAACGAAAATAATTTTGATACATATATATACGCATGCTCACTCTCTCACTCTCTCATGCACACACGCACACACTTTGGACAGATGAAGTGGTTGGAGGAGTCTCAGTTTTTATTTGTATCTTTTGAAGATGCCGTTATTATCATTAAAAAAGCAGAAGTCGATTAAAAGCTCATTATGACGACTTTATCAGTTTCTGATCCGCGTTCGCCTGTCTATTAACATCCGGTCAATAGAACTGTTCCCAATGATAACTGTACAAGTTATCTCTGGTCATGTCGAACAATATAACTCATAACTCATATAATGATCTAATAATGTTATCTCGTATAGATCTCTCTCCTGCGCTTGAAGCCTCTGGCTTATGGCGCGGGCTAGTGACATAGTCTAGCGTAGGCTGTTAACTCATATAGTGATACTCTTTGGTTGACTCAACATAGTGGCCTTGTGCCTGGCTAAGATAAACTTTCGGATCTAATATCTGGTATCAAATCCTACACAGTGGAGAGTAAGGTAGACTTACTAAACAACGAAGATAGTTAATTTCAGGCACACTGGGTGATCCTTTATTGTAGACTTCTATGAAGATGAATATATAACTTGGACGCTTCTCTGGAGAGTAATAATCAGCCAGCGAGCAAACGGATATTTTGTTCAGTTAAGGCGATGATATTTGAGTATATATATATATATATATATATATATATATATATATATATATATATATAATAGTAAATAATACGTTTGGAAAAAAACTCAGATAACTCAATTTGTAGATATGTCAAACAAATCGGTACCCGAAGAAAAAATTGGAAAAAAAAACATCCGAACAGGGCGAAATAAATCGTCCAGTCTTTAGTGCTCAATATGCTAAGTAGAGCGGGAATCATTAAAATAAATCCCAAAGAGCCAGGAAAACCTTCCTCGGTTTCACCTAAACGGATCTTCAGGGTAATATATATATATATATATATATATATATATATATATATATATATATATATATCGCGGACTCTCCCGTCGTTGATCGATGCGGGCTGTTGACCCGCGCTAACCGGGCAGCCTTTTACGACGTATGAAGGTCAAGCAACTTCCTAGGAAGATTTTGAGCAACCATACTTTTTGAAGGGCCGAATACAGAGACCTGGTGCACAACGTGCCACAAAGGTCCCCAAATGACCGTTAGCAGGTTTTGAATTCAGGAGTTGTCCTTCTCCTAAACCAGTTGCTATCATAGAACTCAGTCAGTCCTGCTATTTACCCATAGCTGGGGGCGAGACAAAGAAGAGGATTCATATCTTTCCTAAAGTACGAGGCACGGTGGAATAATGGATAGCGGCTCGGATTGAGAAATCGGAGTGCCGTGTTCGGATTACAGACGAATCCATTATTCACTTACTAATATATATATATATATATATATATATATATATATATATATATATATATATATATATATATATATATATATATTGGGTGTAACAGCAGAATTGTCCAAATCAGGAACAGAATAATGGTCTATCCCACAAAATATTTAATATCTAAAAAAAAACACTGAACTAATTAAGTCTCTTTTTTTATAAGATGTTTAGCCATCTGTTTGAGTTATTCAGCTAGAAAAGAGAACAGGTTAACTTTTTTGTGTCAGACCCACTCTCCTCCCAAATGAGCAATGGTGAAAGGAAAAAGATCATTCAGACGTTCAGTAATTGTACCAACATTCATACTCTGGCTCTCGTCTTCAAAGTTCATTCAAGAGTCATCAAGAGAACGGTGAAAATAGATCAGGAGATCACAACAGGAAGAAGGATCATCAATTCAAATTAAATCTAAAGAGATCAATTAGAAAAAAATCCAGCTCAATCCATAAAACGTTTGGCACGTGAGAGAGGAGTTTCAACTATGACAGTCCAAAGAACAGTGAAAAAAGACTTGTAAATAAAATCGTACATGAAATCTTTGAGCCACCTTGTTACTCCTGGACAGAAAGCTAGAAGGTTAGAGAGGGCGTAGATCGTCTTGAATAAGTAGAAACATGATCCTGGAATAATATATATATATATATATATATATATATATATATATATATATATATATATATAATTTCGTTTTTTTAGACATCGTAATTACCATCAAGCATTAAAATCTATTCTTTACATAAATTGGTAAAACCCAATTATAGCCTCTTTCTCTTTACTTCCCTGTCCCTCTTCTTTCTTTTTCCTTTTACCTTTTCTTTTCTCCCTTCTCCTCTCCCATTTCAATATATCAATTCCGTTAAGTTAAACATCTAAATAGGTCAAGGTTTGGTCACTCCTCCTTCCCCAATATAAAGTATACTTGAGAGAGATATAAAATTAATCCCTCCCTATACTCTACCATGTCTCTTTAACTATCCCTCTTACACTCTCTGTTAAATTACAAAACTTACACTACCCATCAATTTTAATTTCATTTTTCGTTTCATTTCATTTTTGGAAGTGCTATCTGATGATCCGGCGTCCTTTAAAAGGACCCTGGTGAAATAAATTATTATAATGGTACCTTAAAGTGGTCTGTTTTTCTTTAATATATATATATATATATATATATATATATATATATATATATATATATATATTATTTACATTATTCGGACTATTGTCCTCATCTTTGTCGCCATATTTATCACAACGTTTCGGCCGTTGTACGCTCCGGCCTTCTTCAGGTATTTGGAATTTCGAACTGAACCCTTTATTTCGCTAACTGGGGTAAAAACATGCAATGATAACAGCAAAATTGCAATATGAGCACTGGTAAAAATGGTTGCTGAAGACATTAGGTTTATAATACCCAGAAATTCATTCAAGGACACATGGCACAGTGGATAAAGGCGTTGGTTAGATCCAGTGACAGGACCCAAAGACTGTAAGTTCAATACCGGTTAAGGCAGTGGAGAACTTTCAAAGGGAAATTAGCAGGAGATAACTGATAACTGACAGTTCGAAATTCCAACCACCTGAAGAAGGTCGGAGCGTACAACTGCCGAAACGTTGTGATAAATATGGCGATGAGGACAATAGTCCGAATAATATAAATAATATACATAATACCTCATCTCAGAAATATAGACAGATTCTGATATATATATATATATATACATATATATATATATATATATAAACTTAATTTCAGTGCTTCATGAGCATCTTAGCTATGATTAATTAATGATGAACATGTCATTTTCATTTATGATCGATTTCATCACGATTCTTCTGTTAAACTTATAGAGTAATTATATATTCTTTACAATTAAATGTTTTTAAAATGGTAGTATTATCAAAAAGGATTTTTCTCATGGATGGGCGGCTTTCGGCCATATCATGTCAAAACATCGGTTCTCCTACAATCATCTAAGTTAAGCAACGTCTAGCTTTCCAGGGCGTACACGGGTGACCGCTTGGGAATAGCAGGTGGTGGGTGGTGTAATGGATAACAGCAAAGAGTTGAAAATCGTAGAGTCGAGTTCTAATACAAGTTGGGTTTGTTATATTTACTCATACGGAAATGCCCTTGGGAAAAGTATGAATTCACTCCCCCTCCCCAAATATGGGTTAATCTTTTATCAGTAAGTCATTGTTAACTCAAAAAAATGGATAATGGCACAGAGTTGAAAATCATAGAGCCGTGTTCTAATTCAAGTCGGGTTCACTTATGGACAAACATCCTTGTAAATGATATGAATAAGCCTTTTCTCCCCACAGCTATAGGTCAAATAATAGAAATTGTATCATTAAATCATTATTATCACCAAAAAATTCTTACTACCTAAATATTTAAAATAGTTTTAAATTTAAAAATTTAAATTAGTTTTAAAATTTAAATTTAAATTACCTGCAAATATGTAAAGCCGTAAAATTCAACTCAACGAATCAATTTTATGGGCGCGTAATCGCGGCTCGAATTGAGGAATCGGAGAGCCGAGTTCGAATTCTAGTCGAATCCATTACTTTCACTTACGTCCTAATACCTTTGAGAAAGGTATGAATCCTTTTCTTTTCCCCACAGCATTACTCCCCGAGCAAGGCGGGGAGCCACTAGGATGCAGGGGGGTTGCAGAAGATTTGGAGCGAGAGCAGATAGGAGTGATAGAAGAAAGGATGAGGAGAAGGATAGTGGGTAGATCAAGGTAACTGGAGGTGTTGATTGACATTACATTTGAATAGTTGGCGATTATAGCTCTCAGGGAAACAGTAAACAGGGAAGGCTGTTCCACAGGCGAGAGGTGCGAGGTATGAAGCTATTGGAGTAGAAAAGACGGCTACATTTAAAAGTTTCTACAGTGAAAGGGTGAGAGTGGGATGCCAGCATCGTAGGGCGCTTGAATTCATGAAACCAGTGAAAGCAGCTCATCGGAGCAATTACCATGAAAGTATTTGTAAAAAAGACAGAGAGAGGCGATGGATAAATACAGAACAGACCGGATTCTATAGCCTTGGATGACAACTGGTCTACCGCAGAAAGAAATGGCAACCTACCCCGGGAAAAAAATCTACCTCGTCAGTCATGTATCGAAATACATCATCGGCTAGGCGTGTATCACGAATGGCACATAACTGACTGATTGGGCATGACTGTTTAAGTTTATTTTTATCGAACTAAGATCAATTAATTTATACTTATATTTATTATATATTATATTTATTGTTATATATACAGAGAAGTAGAAAGTGTTAGTACAAACAATCAGGTTTAGTAGTAATTGTCTGAACGCGACTGCCTCTGACTGACTCACTTACTCTGACTGACAGATTTCTGACGGACTTCACTCCAAACTTCAGACTGAACAGTATTTAGTCACCCCCCCCACGAGGGCATCATGTGGCACAAGGCCGGTTTAACGTGGGTTCTTCGAGCCCGTGGGCTCGGCCAAAAATATGCCCTATTGAACCCGTATAAACGGGTTCAGGATCGGTTTAACTCCCCGAAAGAGACCCCCTCCCTTCGGCGTAGCCTCGTTCTGGTTCTTCCCCGCCCGAAGGAAGAGAGTTCGACCGATCAGCCGGTCAGCCGGTCGTCCGACTTCAGACTGAACTCCCTGCTTCCTCTTGAGGCGCAGTATTTATTACGTATGGCATAGTCCATTATGTTATTATGGGTAAGGTTCCATAACAATTATTCTATTATTATTTATTATTATATTTGTACTTAATTTATAACTTAATTTATAATTTAATTTATAAACTATATTATGTCGGACATTTTGTACATTCTTTTATTTCCTTCATATAAGAAAAACTGCAAGGACAACAGAATAATTGAAGAAAAAACTTTTCGTTATTGAGTTGGTATTAGAATGTCTGATGCTCAACTCCACGAGAGCACCTCTCTGCGACTACTTGGTCTCACACTGTCTGCTGACCAGAGATGGAACAAATACATTGAATCAATAGCTTCATCCACTGCAAGGAAAGTCGGTTCTCTGTGTTTCGCCAGAAAGTTTTTCTCGTCCGAGTCCATCCTTCAAATCCATGAATTAACCATTTGCCTTTGCATGGAATACTGCAAAAGAAAATAGTTGAATGCGTCAACACAACAATAAAAAACAATGTTTCCACACGTGAAAGTAATTGACGTAATTTTCAGTTGACAATATAAATAAAATACATTTTAAAAAAAAATTCTTCTAGTTCCTCAGGACATTTTGTTTGTTGTTAATAGTTATTTTGTTTTCAGTAAATTTATTTCATTTTTGCCTTGAAAAAGTCAATATTGGACGAAACGCGTTGGCTAATAATACAGTTTTCCTATTGTCTTTTACCAAACATATTCTATATAAGACAATATTTATAATTATGTGATATATGCGAAAAATCCACTAGTAAGACGATGAATAGTTTGATTATGGATAGTCTTTAATAGTTTGAATACTGATGTTCACTAAGATTGTTACTTATTTATAAAAATGGTCAAATTATAACAAAATGCAATGAATAGATTCCATTGTTTAATAGTGCCATCATTCATCGTTCAGATATCAGATTTCTTTTTACTAATAAAGATTGATTTGAGTTGATTATGATTTTAGATTTTTCATTTTCTAATCTGAAAATAGTGAATAAAAAAATGAACTAAAATGAAAATTTTTGCCAAAATCAGCAATTATGAAAAAAAAAATGGACGTCATTTTTTAATTCGGTGCCTTCAGAAAAAATGTTTCCATTCTTTTACCAAAATATGTGTTCAACAAATGTTATGTATATCGTAATTTCTTTGCAACATTGATGCCAAGTAGGAAAAAATTGCTAAATTGTCCGTATTGTAGAGATTTTTAGAATCATGACACTACATGAAACACACCAATCATGCAGTATGGATTGACCTACACAACATACAGGACTAGTTATCTATTCCTAAAATAATTTCAAATGAAATTTTAAATAAACAGATCAGTAATTTTGTCTTGACTCAGAAAGGATTGATTCGTTTGTTTTCTACGGCTTATCAACCTTTTTAGGTTATTTAAAGCCAGAAAATATTTTGAGATTTTAAAAATATTTTGGAGATAATAGTGATTTACTGATACAAGTCCTTCAGGAAACTGTCATAAAGCGTTACTTTGGTCTTGTTTGGTTTGGGTAATTTTACTCTCATGTAACACAGTACAAAAGAAAATGTTTGAATCCGTCAACACAACAATAAAAATACAATATTTTCACACGTGAAAGTAATTGGCTTAATTTTCAGTTGACAATATAAATAAAATAGCGTTTTTAAATTCTTCTAGTTCCAAAGGACATTTTGTTTGTTGTTGATATTTACTTTGTTTACAATAGATTTATTTCATTTTTGTCTTGAAAAGGTCCATATTGGACGAAACGCGTTGGCTAATAATACAGTTTTCTTATTGTCTTTTACCAAAAATAATCTATAAAAGACAATATTTATAATTATGTGATAAGTGCGAAAAATCCACTAGTAAGACGATGACTAGTTTGATTATGGATAGTCTTTAATAGTAGATGGTTACACTCGCAATCGGCACTTGGCTATGTTTTGCAAGATAGCATTGCATTTTTAAACCTTTTGTCGATAGTTACGCAACCACTCTGTTTCTTTGTCTCCTCCAGCAGCGGAAATAATTTGTCAAAGTTTTTTTTTTTTTTTTTTAAATGGAAAGACATTAACTCTTTGTCTCAGACTAAACGCTACTACTATTAGGCATCACGTACTACATCTCAAGCAGACCGCCATGAAGAAAAGTTGGTAACATTCAACAAAATACCTCTTGAAGATGGATAAAGAAATGGTCGGAAGCGCTTGGAACAATAGACGCTAGAAAACAAAGAAACTATGCTTTTAAAACATATATGGGAAGTTAAAAACAAAAACAAAAGCATTAAGGAAAAAGAAAGAAAACTGCATCAGCCTACAACAATAAATCCGTAAAGCTGTAAACTCTGACTGGAGAAGAAAACAGCTGTAATTAGCTTCCCAGGACAATATAAATTACTAAATAAACGATAAGAACTCATTTCAAAATGCAGACACGAAAACAACTTTTTACTCCGCTACTTAAAAAAAATCGAAAAATAAAAATGGAACAGAAATAAAAAAAAAAATAAGTAAATCCAAAACAATAATTAACACACTACGAATAAACACAAGCAAACATAATAATAACAACCAACAAGAAATAAAATAACAATAAGTAATAAATAAAAAGCTAATAAATAACAATATAAAATAGCCACAAAACTGCATTCGGATCCACAATTATTTCCACTCAATATTCTCTAGAATAATTCGAGACATAACCGTTACTGCCCACCCAAATAACCGTTAAGACAATACAATAGGCCTACCCATAATGTAGCACTGACTAGCATATATAAATAATCATGCCAAAACACAGCATACATAGTCAGCGTTTAAGGATAAAAGAGACCGTCGCTGCTGGATGTTGACTTCAATATATATATATATATATATATATTATAAAGAGATAATCATACATTGAATTAATTAGCAATATTAATGCAATTAATGGCGAAATCTCTTCGCTAACAGACTTAATATATGCATTAGACTACTAACAATCCACTGAATGATGCGATCCTTATGTATAAAATTGTTGTCAGATTGATCTAACGTATTTTTAGAGCAGCAAGTACTTTCAAGAACTTCGTGTCCTCATCATCAGGCTGTAATTTTTTCCTTTAAAATGAAAACTCGAAGACGAAATAATTGTGTTGTAGACCGAAAGATGTTTTTTTAAGAATGTGTTAGTTATTAACGATTATATAATATTGGAAGGTGCAAGTCGCAATGCTAAAGTTCAAATATTTCAAGTGAGAATTTTTTATATGAATTTTGTATTTTGGTAAATCCACGAATTCTTTTGTTGTAAGTGTTTTCCAGTTAACGTGAAATGAACTAAGTACACAGTTCAATTAATAGAGCGATATGTCTTATATATATATATATATATATATATATATATATATATATATATATATAAATATTTATTTAAAAATATGATTCCAACTCGCGGCATAAGAATCATATTTTTAAATAAATAATTATATTTTAAATAAATAATTATATTTATGCTCTACTTTTGTATCGAGCACTATTTTTTAAAAATAATAACTAAAATACTAAGGAACTTTGGATTATTAGCCTTACCAGTTCTTTCCTATTTTTATATATATTTTCACACACACACACACACACACACACACACACACACACACACACACACACACACACACACATATATATATATATATATATATATATATATATATATATAATATTGTATATTTTATACGATTATAAAATTTTATATACGAATTTTTGAAATACGATTAAAAAATTTGACCAATTTTGTAATTATTTAAAAACTGAATTGAATTTTCCGATATAAATGAGTGGTACTTTGTAATTAAAAAGATGTGCATTGTCTTCACCTGATGAAATTCGCTAACAAAAGACTTACATTATGAACGATGTATTTTCTGTTTTCTTGGCAGAAGTTTTTAGCCCATCCGAGTTGTGTTAGTAGACGCTCACGAACTACCATTAAAAATACAAATTCTCATTAAAACAGTACAAGGCAAAAAATAAAAATGCTATCCCGTCTACACAGAGAGCAATCATTTACAGACTTCTCGACGTTAGAAGAGTAAGTTGTGTTCGAATACGGGTGGGAATCCATGTAGAGAATTTGGGACTGAAGTGTGAGTGAGTGCAGTTTTGGAATGCCCGAAACACATAGTTTAGATTGTGTCAGGACAGATGTTTCGTATTTAATTTCGTCCAAAGTTTGTACGGGTCACGATGATTACGAGACGACGGGATCGCGTTTCGGGTTTTCCAGATCCAAATCCCAAATCGACGCTAAGTCGTTATTATTTATTGCTTTCCGTGGCGAAATCTCAGACAGAAATGGTGCGAAGTCAGTTCGTTTTTGGCAAAAGTAATATATAAAATAATAATAAAAAATAAAAGAAATAGACGAAAACGTAGAAATAATAATATGCAGTCATCTCCATCTGGATTATGTATTATTATGAAAAAGAAATAGTTGCAATATATATATTGCAGTATAATTAATATTATAAAGAAGTAGCCATGCAAAAAATAAATCAGTATAGTTAATGTAATTAATGGCGAATTCACTTCACTAACAGATTAAATAAAGCATTAACTTACTAACAAGTTGTTGAATGACGCGATCTTTGTTTTTAAAAATTGTAAAATAGATTATTTGTTCATTTATTTTCGTCTCGGAAGTTACATGAAATTATCTGAAATTGAAAAATAATATCAATGCCTGAAAATGAAGAAAGGGTTTATCGAAAGTATTTGCAAATGGACTGAACATCTAATCCATTTTACAATTTGAGTGGGAATAATTGTGGATACAAATTCACTCTTCTGGCTATTTACCGGAACTTTTGCTATGTTAATGGCATTAAAGCACGCATAGGAATCCGCTTGGCACAGATTGAACCTTGAACACTGTCACTGATTCACTTCCTTTGTTCATAGCAGTGTTTGAAAGGAAAGTTTGTAGATTATAGTCGCCTCACCACACCAAAGAGATACCACCAGTAATCATGGATTGTGCAGCTGTTTTTCACCAAATACAACATTCCCCATGTACAACAACCACTATATTCTCCAAATCTCGCTCGTTGCGAGATTTTCTTCTCCAGAAATCAAATTCCAATTGAAAGGAACAAAATTTCATGACGCCGAGGAAATCCAAGAGAATACGATGAGGCAGCTGGTCACTATCCCCCAAAAAGGATTTCCAGCAATGATTCCATCAATGGATAAATTGTATGACTTTCAAAGGGGACTACTTCGAAGGAGATTAAATATCGAGTTGATATGTGATGTAGTTTTTCTTTTATGGCAAGAGTTTTGATATCTAGTATACACAGAAAGAATTTAAGCCACAATTTAAAAAAAAAAAAAAAATCCTGTTCTCGTTAAAAGAGAAAATGACTTAAGAAAAGACGAAAAGATCTAAAAGATCTAAAGACGAAAAGATCTAAAAGATGCATTAATAGACACTAGGCCAAGCATAAAATTATTCCCTGGATATTTTCGAATATACCCTTTCTTAAAAGAAATGCCTTTTTCTCTAGTCAACATATTTATGTATGACCTTAAAAATTAAAAGTCAAAGAAATTAAAGCAAAATATCCACGGCGATTTATGAAATACTACTACTACTATTAATAATGTAACATTAAATCACTAAATGAAAGGTGCAGAGAACAAGGTAATAAGCAAAAAATGAATATAACCTCAATGCAGAATGAAGACAACGAGAGGAACAAACGAATGTGAGATAAACTTCTACACGAATGAGAAAATATAACCACGAATAATAATAATAATAATAATAATAATAATAATAATAATAATAATAATAGAAATCGCGAAAATGTGGCATATGGGAACATCAACAATCCCTGTTGTAGTTGGAGCCCTAGGACTGGTTGGAAAAGATTCCAGTAGACTAATTGAAGGGATACCTGGAAGTCCATGCCTCAAGGAGATACAGAAAATTGTTCTAACAAGTACAGCCCACACCTTACGAAGGGCTTTATCTATGTAATCTTTTTTTTTTTTTTTTTTTTGTCAGTCGAAAGTGTCATGACGCCATTTCTAACCTTAGGTCCCTGGGCGGGACCCGGAAAGAAATGTGTAAACGCCAGAAATCAAAGAAAATAAAAAATAATAATAATAATAATAATAACATTAAATCACTAAATGAAAGGTGCAGAGAACAAGACGATAAGAAAAAAGTTGTAGGTTCTATTGCCAAAATAAAATATTCCAAACTGACCTTAAGAAATTTTACAGGGAAAGTAGAAAAGCAGTTATACCTGTCAAAAAAGCCATCTATTGAAAAAGTGCACTATTTTTAGGAAAATATTTGGAGCCGCCCAGAAGAATATTCAATGCAGAATGGATACAACGAGAAGAAGAACAAATGTTAGATAAACTTCTACAAGAATGAGAAAATATAACCACGAATAATAATAATAATAATAATAATATAACATTAAATCACTAAATTTTTGGGAGAATATTTGGAGCAGAAAGGAATATAACCTCAATGCAGAAAGGATACAACGAGAAGAACAAACGAATGTGAGATAAACTTCTACAAGAATGAGAAAATATAATCACGAATAATAATAATAATAATAATAATAATAATATAACATTAAATCACTAAATTTTTGGGAGAATATTTGGAGCAGCCCAAAGGAATATAACCTCAATGCAGAAAGGATACAACGAGAGGAACAAACGAATGTGAGATAAACTTCTACACGAATGAGAAAATATAACCACGAATAATTTCAACGTGATATAGTCGTAAGCCATTACACCAGCACTTACAAGCTAACGGTACCTGGTATTACCAAACGGTCACCCATCTAAGTACTGACTAGGTTCAACAATGCTTAACTTTTATGATCGTACAAGAACTAGTGTTTTAACATGATATAGTCGGAAGCCATTCCGCCAAAACTTACAAGCTGGTATTACCAAGTGGTCACCCATCTAGATATTGACCAGGATCGACGTTGCTTACCGGTGATCGTATTAGAAGTAGTGTTCCAAGGTGATATAGCAATAAGTAATTGCAGCACCTGGTATTACTAAGTGGTCACCCATCTAGCTACTGACTAGGCTCGACCTGCTTAACTTTGGGAATCGTCCTAGAATATGCAATTTCCTTCGTCATCTCCTTTCCTTTCTTTAAAATCGAGGGATTTTCAAATATGGCGGCCGTGAGCGTGTCTCTCTGTGCGCAGGCGTAGAAAGAAGTTATTGATTCAAAATAATATATAGGTCATTTATAACATCTCTTATTCTCAACTCTTGCTTTTTCTATATACGCATCTTGGCATCCCATAGATTATACGATATATGACAATCCTACACTCTTGAACAAAATTTACCACATTCTAGCGCAACATCAAAGCTACGCTTAAAGAATTACCATTTGGGCATTTCGACTTTGTGTATTGGTTAACAAGCTTCTTTCGCTAGATCAATTATGACTGAACAGTGAGTTCGGTCCTCACTAAGTGCCCCATACTTTCGTCCTTGTGCCACATCTAAGTTACGCTTAGATAACCACCACTTCTCATTTGGGGCATCTTGAGGCGATGTAATGGTTAGCAAACTTGTCTCGCAAAAACAATTACGACTGAGTAGTGAATTCGGGCCTCACTGGGTGCCTCTTGCTTTCGGCCTTGTCTCCACATCTAAGCTAAGGTTAGAAAATCAATATATATATATATATATATATATATATATATATATATATATACTAAGTTCTTCAGGAGCTCTCTTCCGGCTTCTTGCTTCCCAGTCAACTTCGATCTTCAGAAATTTTAACGCAATGTCGATTGTTATTTTCTGTGTCCTTAATTCCTGTTCTTTTATTGTTCTCTCACTTTAATAATATTTTTCTTTTTATTATATTCTTTCAGACTCAGTAACCCCTTGCATCTTAGTAGCTTTTATTAGGCGCATCAAACTTTGCATCACAGATTAGGGAAATCATATTAAAAATATTTGTTAATAATCCAATTCAATGAAATGTTGCTGTAAATTTTATTTCTTGAAACGAAGGACAATATCTTCTCATAGTGATTAATGGGAAAATAGAGTTAAACTTCAGTATTTGTCTATAATTCTGAGATGAGGTATTATGTACACTATTTACATTAATCAAATTATTATCCGCATCTTTGTCACCATATTTATAACAAACGTTTCGGCCCTTCAGCATTTGTCTATATTTCTGAGATGAGGTATTATGTACATTATTTACATTATTCGGACTATTGTCCTTATCTTTGTTGACATATTTATTACAACGTTTCGGCCTTCTTCAGGTGGTTGGACTGTCGAACTGAAGGTTTATTTCGCTAGTTCCAGGTAGATTTTTTAGTTGGATGCCATGTTTAATGGATATTCCTGTCAGATATCCCCCTGTTAGTTATCCACTGTCTTAACCTGGTATTGAACTCACACTCTTTGGGTCTTGTCACTGGATCTAACTAACGCCTTTATCCACTTTACCATGTGTCCTTGAGGACATCGGTGTATGAATTTCTGTGTATTATAAACTTGGTGTGTTCAGAAACCGTTTTTTACCAGTGCTCATGTTGCAATTTTTGCTGTTATCATTTTATGTTTTTTTGCAATTTCTCTGGCCCTCGTTATTACTGGTTCCTATATTGTATTCATTTCTATGCTTGGTCGGCTCAGGAGATTTTATTGGCCTAGCATATGTGCTGATTCTTTAAGTTTCCGAATTTTCCAATGGTGTTCTATGGTCAACCTGATCCCACAGAGGGCAGTGATCTCCCTTTTCTCCCCATATGTGGTCAGCTACGCCTGATTTTTCCACTTACCCACTTATTAAAATTTGATGGCATTTTATATTAATAAATGTCATCTACATAATATCACATAGCACTCCGATGCAATGACGGGTGGCGGGGGCGCTAAATGAATGTAAACAGAAACACAGTTGTACACGTATATTTTAAAAAAAAAGTACACGCGTGTCAAAATTGGGAAACCGTTTCGAGACAAACAAATGTCATCTTCAGTAAAATTAATCTGATTATTTCCTCGTGTGCTTCATCTTTACCCACCTCGAACTTCTTTTCCGCCACCTTCTTTTTTCAAAAACTTACTCTTTCTTTTACATAAAAACAAATCACCGTCTCACTTTTCCTATATAAACCAAACTTCCGCCATCTTTTTATTCTCACCAAATCTCCTGTTTTATTCTTCTAAAAATAATCACCTCTCACTTCTTTTTCATAATCCACTTTCCTCCATATTATTCTTCGCGCCAAACTCTCCGGTTTTTCTTCTGAGAGGAATCATCCTCTCCTAAATTCTTCATAAACACCTCAACCTCCATCTATTTCTACAAATATCGTGTTTTCTTCTTTTAAAATCAATCACCCATCCACTTCTTTTTCAAAACTCAAACTCCATCTTTGTATTCATTTCCAAATCCCCGTTTTATTCTTCGGAAATCTTTATTCCCCAATCATTTTCTTCTTCACCATCTTTCCTGTTTTATTCTTCTAAAGCCTTTTATAGTTCCTAAATCTTCATTCCTCCATCATTTTCTTCTTCACCAAGTTTCCTTTTTTATTCTTCTAAATGTATTTATACTTCCTAAATTTTTATTCATCTTTTTCTTCTTCACCAACTCTCCTGTTGTATTCTTCTAAAAGTATTAATTCTTCCAAAATTTTTACTCCTCCATCTTTACTTCTCCGCCAATTATCCTGTTTTATTCTTCCAAATGTATTCCTGCTTCCTAAATTTTTATTCCTCCATCATTTTCTTCTTCGCAAATCTGCTGTTTTATTCTTCTTAAGGCATTTATACTTCCTAAATCTTTATTCCTCCATCTTTTCCGTCTTCACCAACTTTCCTGTTTTATTCGTCTAAGGGCATTTATACTTCCTAAAACTTTTTTCCTCCATCATTTTCTTCTTCACCAAGTTTCCTGTTTTATTCTTCTTAAAGTATTTATACTTCCTAAATCTTTATTCCTCCAACATTTTCTTCTTCACCATCTCTCCTGTTTTATTCATCTAAAGGCATTTATATTTCCGAAATCTTTATTCCTCCATCTTTTTCTTCTTCACTAACTTTCCTGTTTTATTCTTCTAAAGGCATTTATACTTCCTAAATCTTTATTCCTCCATCATTTTCTTCTTCAACAACTTTTCTAAAGGCATTTATACTTCCTAAATCTCTTTATTCCTCCATTTTTTCTACTTCACCAACTTTCCTGTTTTATTCTTCTAAAGGCGTTTATACTTTCTAAATCTTTATTCCGCCATCTTTTTCTTCTTCACCAACATTCTTGTTTTATTCTTCTAAATGTATTTATATTTCCTAAATCTTTATTCCTCCATCTTTTTCTTCTTCATCAACTCTCCTGTTGTATTCTTCTAAAAGTATTAATTCTTCCAAAATTTTTACTCCTCCATCTTTACTTCTCCGCCAATTCTCCAGTTTTATTCTTCCAAAGGTATTCATGCTTCCTTAATCTTTATTCCTCCATCATTTTTTTCTTTACCAACTCTCCTGTTTTATTCTTCTAAAGGCATTTATACTTCCTAAATCTTTATTCCTCCATCTTTTTCTTCTTCACCAACTTTCCTGTTTTATTCTTCTAAAGGCGTTTATACTTTCTAAATCTTTATTCCACCATCTTTTTCTTCTTCATCAACTCTTCTTTTTTATTCTAAAAACAATCACCCACTCACTTCTTCCTCACCAACCCAACTTCCGCCATATTTTTCCTTCAATCCAACTCTCCTATTTTCTTCTGCTAAAGAAATGTCCGTCTATTATACATCATAATCCACTCTTCTTCCATCTTTTTCTTCTCCAACTCTCTTCTTTTCGTTTACTAAGAACAATCACCCTCTCCTAAATTCTTTATTAACCCTCAACCTCCATCTTTTCCTACAACTCTCGTGTTGTCTTCTAAAATCAATCACCCACCCACTTCTTTTTCATAAGCCCCTGAAACTTCATCTTTTCTTCACCTCCATCTCTCCTATTTTCTTCTAAAAGCAGTCACTCACTAATCTCTTCATCATATAAGACACCTCCTCTATTTTTTCTTCTCCAAATTTCCTGTTTTCTTTTGCTAAAAGCAATCACCTAGCTTTTTATTCCTGATAACCCCTCTTCCATCTTTTTATTCTCCTACCGCACGTTTTTTCTTCTAAAAACAATCACACTCTCTTTTCTTCATCACAAACCTCTCTTACTCTATTTTCTTCTTTAAATCTGCTTTCTTTTTTCCTAAAAGCCATCACCCTCTCACTTCTTTATAAAACCTTCTTCCTCTATCTTTTTCTACTCCTCCAACTCTCCTTCTTCTTCTAAAAGCAATCACCCTCTCACTTCTTTATAAAACCTTCCTCTATCTTTTTCTACTCCTCCAACTCTCCTTCTTCTTCTAAAAGCAATCACCCTCTCACTTCTTCATATACGCCTCTCCCTCCATATTTTCGTTCTCCTCCAACTCTCCTATTTTCTTCTAAAAGCAATAACCCTCTCACTTCTTCATTATAAACACCTCTTCCTCAATGTTTTTCTCCTCCAAATCTCCTGTTTTCTTCTTCTAAAAGCAATCACACTCTTACTTTTTCTTCGTAAACCCCACTTCCTTCATCTCGTTTTGCTCATCGAACTATCCTGTTGTAATTTGCTGTTCTACGACACGTGATCAGTAATCAACTTCCTGTCACTTAGTTTACTTGCACTTCATATCGTTTTTACTTAACAGATGCAAATAGGTTACAATCATATTTACCAATTCGCTACAGATTCAGTATTTTTTTTTTCAAACTTCTTTTTCTACTTTTCATCAACTCTTCTTTTTCCATCTTTTTATCAAATTCTTTTTATTTTTCTCCTCCAACATTTCGGCCATTTTTTTTCTTTTTCCCCATCTTTTTCTACTTTTCATCAACTCTTCTTTTTCCATCTTTTATCAAATTCTTTTTTTATTTTTCTCCTCCAACTTTTCGGCCCATTTTTTTTTTTCCCCATCTTTTCTACTTTTCATCAACTCTTCTTTTTCCATCTTTTTTATCAAATTCTTTTTTTTTTTCTCCTCCAACTTTTCGGCCATTTTTTTCTTTTTCCCCATCTTTTTCTACTTTTCATCAACTCTTCTTTTTCCATCTTTTTCTTATCAAATTCTTTTTATTTTTCTCCTCCAACTTTTCGGCCATTTTTTTTCTTTTCCCCCATCTTTTTCTACTTTTCATCAACTCTTCTTTTTCCATCTTTTTATCAAATTCTTTTTATTTTTCTCCTCCAACTTTTCGGCCATTTTTTTTCTTTTTCCCCATCTTTTTCTACTTTTCATCAACTCTTCTTTTTCCATCTTTTTCTTATCAAATTCTTTTTATTTTTCTCCATCTCCAACTTTTCGGTTATTTTTTTCTTTTTTGCTATCTTTTTATTTTCCTCGGACGTCTTTCTCCTTTCTAATCAACTCTTCTTCCATTATCTGCTTTCTTCTCCATTTTTGCCTTTTTCTTTTTCTAATACTACTCATCGTTTTTCTTCTTCTTTTTCGTCGATGGTCATTTTTTTCTTTTTAAACTTTTCCCGCTTTTTCAGAAACGAGTTACCCTCTTTCTTCTCCTTCTTCTTCTTCTTCTTCTCGTCCATTCTCTTTTTCTTCCTGTTGTTATTGTTGTTGTTGTTGTTCTTCTTCTTCTTCTTCGTCGTCGTCGTTTTCTTCTTTCTCTTCTATTACTTTTTGTTCTGTTTCTTTTTCTTGTTTTTCCTTTTCTTCTTTTTCTTCTTCTTTATTTCTATTACCTCTTTTATGCTGTACAAACTTTTTTAAAAAAGTTTTTTAATTTGTAATAGCCTTTGATATTAAGATTAATAAATTAGCTTCCATGACATATTAATGAGGGAGAAAATTAGCTTTCGGGTGTGGACTGCATATTAAATCGCAAGAAATAGATTTAAAAAATTAAAATTTTAGTGCAAGTTTATTTCTCCGCCTAGCGTGATATGCTTACGTAGTATACATACAAATAGAAATGCACGGAAGGAAGGAAGATAGTGTAGCACCAGACTTTGAAGAAATTAGGTCATACTTGCCTTGCAAATCTGGATTCGAATATTTTTATAATTGATTACCGAAAACAAGCACTGATGGACAATATGTAAGTTTAGTTTTATATATCTAGGTGCCATGTCATTTCAGGATATCGACGATCATTTAGTATTCTCCGAATTTATATTTCATAAACAGTAATGGTTTTCTTTTCATTTTCTTAATACTTTTCTTAGCATTTGGAAGGCATCTTTTGCTATTCCAATTCACATTCGGATTTCAGTGTCACATTTTGCGTCCTCTGAAAAAAAAACACTTCACATATATTAACAATTTACTTAATAGTGGTATCATCATAGCTCCTATCAATGGGATGCTCCTGTTGCTGAAACCATACATTCTGTTTTCATACAATTGTAGTTTAGTCTTTTCATCTCGTTTTCTTTTACTCCCTTTTCTAGGAGTTTTTGCAGTTTCTTTTCTGTTTTCTTGCAATTGATGGTTAGTTTTCATCTCGCTTTCCTTTACTTCTTTTTTCTAGGCTTTTTTTATTTGCAGTTTCCTTTCTGTTTTCTTAAAATTCATTTTTAGTTATTTTATCTCGCTTTCTATCACTCCTTTTTCTAGGTGTTTTTGCAGTCTCCTTTATTTTTTTTTTACAATTGATGTTTAGTCTTTTCATCTCGCTTTCCTTTACTCCTTTTCCTAGGATTTTTTGCTGTTTCCTTTCTGTGCCTCTTATCGTTGTCGTCGGCTTTATCTCGTATCCAAGAATTTAATCCCTTATTTCTTGATCAACTTCTTTATGATCACGTCAGTTATGTATACCAATTCATACATGAAAAAGCCGATGGCATTGACTGTATAATAATGTTGGTGGAGATCAATGTCGATTTTATTGAGCCTGTCTTTCTTGTCGTTTGACTTCTTCCTTTTCTCTTTCCGTCCTAAACTACATCGGACAGCAAGGCCTCAGATCAGGAGGTTTTGAGGATCGCGGAACCACCTCTTAATTGCTGGTGTTCCCAGGTCTAACTTGACCCGGGGTTGTAGCACCTGTTAGGGTCCCATGTATGGGCAAATAGTTAACCCACAAACTGGGGTTAAAAGACAATGAAAGTGAAAAATAGGTTTTAATAGCAGCAATAAATGTTTTGAGGAAAAATTATTACCATCAATATATTTTTGTAAATAGCTATTACCAGAAAAAAATAATGTCGCCATTGAGTTTGATATGCCGTCAAACAAACCAAACCAAACCAAACCAAACCAAACCAAACCAAACTTTATTCTTTTGGTGGAAGAAGCATGTTGTATTTATAAATAGTAGTGTTTATCCCCAATATTTTTATTAATTCTGTTGTAATTAAACAACAACAGGTAATAATGTTTGAATAACCAACCTACCATGATTGAGAAAGAAGGAGATTGTGTTGAGAACTAGATTTTGAATCTTGGGACCTGTCGTAATTTACTATAATAATGATTATACCAGAATTTTTATCTACTATCTTAATAATATATTTACTTGTTGCAGTTATATGCAAATCTCTACAATAAAAATAGCCGTTGATACAACTGGAGGCTAAACTAATTCTAACCTTTGCTTGGGATTGGTGTTCTTTAAACATTAGCCCAATCTCCAGAGGGAAGGTCGATTCCACCACAAGTAGTACCTCTCCCTCTTCAGGATGCTAGATATATGATATGGTAATTTACCCACGCATGCATGGACTCTCCTAACTATAAATAGGAGCAGGTACCGCCTTTTGGAGAGGGAAGTTTCCAGCAGCCAGCTCTGGCAATCGGACCGAACATTCTTGTTGTAACACTCTTGTGTTACGTGCCATGTCTAATGGATATGTTTGTATTACCATGTCTAATGGATATGCCATGTCTAATGGATATGTTTGTATTACCATGTCTAATGGATATGCCATGTCTAATGGATGTGTTTGTATTACTGTTTTTGTTAATATATTTCTTTATCTCTCTTTGTGTTTTTATTTCTGTCGCTAACAAGGCCACAACAGTTTATTACCCAAAAGGAGAAGTGCAGAGGGGTTTCGGAATTTTTGAACGGTGTGGACGACAGATCCACATGTAACCTCGACCTCGTGTCACATCCAGTTGCGACGTGGGCACCCTGGTATATACTTCTACTCTTAACCTTGAAGACTAAACTACTAGAGAAATAGTAGTGAATACTTTTAACTAATTATAATTTACAACATTTTATTCACTACTATTTCTCTAGTAGTTTCGTCTTCAAGGTTAGGATTAGTTTAGCCTTCAGCTGTATCAACTGCTATTTATATGCTGGAGATTAGCATATGAATACAACATTCTCTCTGACATGTTTATTAAATCTGTTGTAATTAAAAAAAACAGGCATTAATCTTTGAGTGACCCTCCAGCTATCATGAGTCAGAAGGAAGGAGACTGTGTTCAGAACTAAATTTGGAATACTATTTATATTATTTGGACTATTGTTCTCATCTTTGTTGCCATATTTATTATAACGTTTCGGCCGTTGTACGCTCCGGCCTTCTTCAGGTGTTAGGAATGTCGAGCTGAAACCTTTATTTTGTTCACTTGGGGTAGAATGTTCTAATTCCACGTGCCATGTTTAATGGATGTCAGTTATCATTTATCTCCTGTTAATTCACCTCTCCAAGTTCTCCCCTGCCTTATTTCACTCACATCTCTTTGTGTCCTGTCACTGGATCTAACTAACGAATTTATCTACTGTGCCATGTGTCCTTAAGGAAACGTCGTGACAAAGATGGCAATAAAGATGAGGACAATAGTCCGAATAATGTGAATAGTGTAGTTTACGTTCGCTTTAGATGAATTTTTTTCAGTTGAAGTTGTGATAGAGTCAGTGGGTAGAATAATATTTTTTTATTCGTTCGGTTTGTCAGGAAGGACCGCTAACTCTATGGTTTTCTATCTCATCTATATCCAGCCGATATATATGGTCCAAATGTAGACACCTGCGCAATCACCAAGGGCTCACCTTACTCTCCAAGTTTTGCCTCTTCTTCTATTCATTAGGAGACAACTAGCTACATTCGCTGATTATATGGTTTTTTATCTCATCTTTATTTTTGCCCACTGCTGATATCCTCTCATTACTCACAGAATCAGTGAGACACTAAAAAATAAATTAATCACAATGTATCCCATATGGCATGGTTGTTGCTACACAAATTCTCCCATCGTGGGATCTCTGAAAGAGTTTTCTCTTTCATAAAGTCCTTCTTGTTAGATAGATCCATAAAGGATCTTTGTTAATGGCTAATCTTCTGAAGCACGTGTGATTAATACAGGCGGGCCCCAAGGCTCTCTTCTCAGTCCTACGCTCTTGATGCTCTATATTAGAGTACTGCCTAAAACATACTTAGATCTTTAGTAAATATATATGTAGATGATGCAACAGTGTATGCGTGAACCTCCATAATTCTAGATGACCAGGTTTTACTAGCTGATCTCTGCTCTGACTTAGCTTTAACAGCTCAATGGGAGAAAACTGGGTTGTAACATTCAATACCTCCCAAACCAACCTAGTAAAGTTACATCATCAACAAGTAACCCTTGAATTTTCTTCAATCATGACAAACGCTAGTACTCTGAAAGAGGATTCTTTTTTTGGACATCTGTTGAGACTCAAGTTCACCCCATACCTCAAGTCTGAAATGGCTAGATGTAACCGTAAGTTCTATGCCGACAGTTTCTTCTACCGTACTTCTCCCTATGGATTAACCATCAATGAACTTTGCTCTATGGTACCTAGACCTTATCAATTTAAGCACAATACTAGGTCTCATCATTTTATAGTTGAAATGGCTAGATGCAACCGTAAGTTCTATGCTAACAGTTTCTTCTATCACACTTCAGGATTTTGCTTCTTGCTTTCCAGTTAACTTTGATCTTCAAGAATTTAAATGCAATGTCAATCGTTATCTTCTGTCTTCTTAATTCCTTTTCTTTTATTGTTCTCGGTTCTTAGTAGTTTTTATCCTTATGTCTAACACTCACTAACCGCTTGCGTCCTAGTGGCTTTATTGCCTTGTTTGGGGTGAAATGATTGAAAAAAAAGAAAAATGTGGAATCCATCGTTAAAGATTTTGGAAAAATGGTCAGTCCCTTGTACCATTCCAGAAAGTCCTTGATTCTTGCTATGGTCTTTTACAAGAGTCATATCAAACCGAAAATAGATTATTGCTGCCATATCTGGTTTGAAAATGTCTAGTTTTCGCTTTTTAACCTTGATAGAGTTCAGACGTGTCTACACAGCCTTGTGAGTGGTTATTTTCTACTCTACAGCCCCTTTCTCCACAGACGAAAAGTCGGAAGCCTCACTCTACTATATCGTTATTTACATGGGAAATCTGACCGCCTAAATTTCTTAGGTCTGCCAGTTTAGTCCATTACCGCCATGTAGACTGAGAATAATGCCCTTCTTCAGCATAAACTCCACTTTGCGGAACAGACTCCCGAGAGGATGCTTCCTCGATCATTAAAATCTTAATCTCTTCAGGTCTGTGGTAAAAAAGTTATCTTCCTTACATATCTATTAGTCTGTACTTCTTGCCTCATCCTTATTCAGTAACACTCTGCCTTGAATGACTTTTGAACCTTGTATTAAGTAGAAAAATCTTCACAGCCTACAAGTACACTTTTTCTGTGTTTTACTAGTGGATTTTGAAAAGTCCTTTGTCCTATCCATTTCCCAAAATCGGAGCCATTTACAAAAGTTTATTTTCGCAAGGGCCTTTTAGAACTGAGAACGTTTTAGCATCGCTCTTTTCTATCTTGGCATTTATATAGTTGGTTTTTATAGCGCTTTTATGGGTTGGTGTTAAGAACTATTCCGTTTCTCTTTTGAGGTTTCCTCTTCGTAGCTATGTCCATGTTGATTTCTCTACCATTTTGAAATATTTATACAATTCTTCCGCTTCACAATTTTGAATTCTCATTTTTTGTGATTCTTTCGTTTCTCTTATTCGCTTTCTCAAAATTTAATTCTACCTCCAAATTGAATTCTATCGCAAAATTTAATTTTACCCCCAAATTTAATTCTACCCCCAAATTTAATTTTACCCCCAAATTCTATCGCAAAATTTAATTTTACCCCCAAATTTAATTCTACTCCCCAAATTTAATTTTACTCCCAAATTCTATCGCAAAATTTAATTTTACCTCCAAATTTAATTCTATTGCAAAATTTAATTTTACCCCCAAATTTAATTTTACCCCCAAATTCTATCGCAAAATTTAATTTTACCCCAAATTTAATTCTACCCCAAATTTAATTTTACCCCCAAATTTAATTTTTACCCCAAATTCTATCATAAAATTTAATTTTACCCCCAAATTTAATTCTACCCCCCAAATTTAATTTTTTACCCCAAATTCTATCATAAAATTTAATTTTGCCTCCAAATTTAATTCTATCATAAAATTTAATTTTACACCCAAATTTAATTTTACCCCAAATTTAATTTTACCCCAAATTTAATTTTACCCCCAAATTCTATCGCAAAATTTAATTTTACCCCCAAATTCTATCGCAAAATTTAATTTTACCCCCAAATTTAATTCTACCCCCAAATTTAATTTTACCCCCAAATTCTATCGCAAAATTTAATTTTACCCCCAAATTTAATTCTACCCCCGCAATTTAATTCTATCGCAAAATTTAATTTTACCTAAAAATTTAATTCTACCCCCAAATTTAATTCTACCCCCAAATTTAATTCTATCGCAAAATTTAATTTTACCCCCAAATTTAATTCTACCCCCCAAATTTAATTCTATCGCAAAATTTAATTTTACCTAAAAATTTAATTCTACCATCAAATTCAATTCTACCCCAAAATTTAATTTTACCCCTAAATTTAATTCTACCCCCACTTAATAGCTTTAAAAACTCTTTCCTGTGTGGTCCCCTCAATGAACTATGGCTAACAATTTTCATACACGTTTTACTACTGCATTTCGTTTGATCGTGTCTGAGCGCTTTAATATTTTGGCCTTGTGTCAGACTAAGCCAAACAAATGGTTATATTTCTTCCTTCACCCATTAATTTACTTTTTCGTTTGTCCCTGTATGATTCACACTCATTCTTCCTGTTCTCATTCTTGTTCTATGTGCTGCTGTTCCTCAGGATGTGGGCGATCATGTTTCTCCACTACTTCTTTTTTGTAACTCTGTCCTTTTGTTCTCTATCCTAATCCCTGTTTTGCCAATCAATTACACAATCTCGTTAGGTTGACTACTCGCTGTTTCCCTCTGTGACTTTTGCTTTCAATATGACATGTTAGTGTCAAATTCGCCAAACCCACTTTCCTCACTATGAGCCCTCAAATATTGTTCTTATTGTTCTGATTTAAATTATAAGTGTCCTATTTTTTTCCATTATTCTTAAAACTTCATCGTTGCTTGCATGCACCGTCTATGGTATTCTTAAGATCCTTCTATAGAACCATGTCTTTTCGTCATCTGCGAGGAACTTTTCCAAGAATTTTACCTCATCATCTATCCTACAACTTTGAACATTCTCTTTCAGATGCTAAGTATATGCGTTCTTATTCTTTCCATTTTACTTAAAACTTATTCATTGTTCACATATTGAATCTATGGTATTCTCAGCATCCTTCTGTAGAACCATATTTTCGTTGCCGTAAATTTCTTCTTCCTCTGTGCAGAGATAGTTCATCATTCAGTCATAGAGAAGACAGTTAAGCCCTCTTTTATTTTGTTTCTAACGAGATTTTCCTGTTTCTTAATACTTTGCTGAGCTTTTGGAAGGCATCTTTCACTATTCCAATGCGCCTTTGAACATCGGTTACTCATTTTCCGCCATCTGTTAAAACACTTCCTAGATATTTAAATTTTTCTACTTGTTTGATTCTGACATCTCCAGTTTGTAATTCGCATTTTGGGATGTCCCTTTTGCTGGCAACGATGCATTCTGTAGGAATTCCGGTATTTTCCTATCTGTGTTTGCTATCAACACACTGTCATCGGTATATCTGTATATTAAATGGTGTTACGATTGTGGCCGTCAATAATTGTCTTCTTTGTTTCCATTTTCTCTAAAACTTTTTCGTTGCTCACATGTTCAGTCCATGGTATTCTCAGCATCCTTCTGTAGAACCACATTTACGTTGTCCTAAATTTCTTCTTCATTTGTGCAGAGACCAGTCTTATGCAAGGACCGACATTACATAAGAGTTAAGCACTCTTTTAGTTTATTCCTAACGAGATTTTCCTGTTTTCTTAATACTTTGCTGAGATATTTGTTTTCTTTTGACATCTCTAGTTTGTAATTTGCATGTTGGGCTGTCTCTTTTGCTGACAACCATACATTCTATCTTCTTACAATTAATGCTTAGTCCTTTATTCCCGCTTTCAATTACTACCTTTTTTTTCTTTTTTTTTTCCAGTAAGGTTCACTCTATAGAAGGCCCAAGAACCACTCGAGGTAGAGGGTTACTATTAAAGGGTATTTAATACGGATGGGAAGGGAAGATAACGGTTACCTCTAGACCTGAACAGGTTATGGTTGTATTAATAGGGGAAACATCTTATTGGGAGTCTTTTCTACAGTGGTTCACTAGAAGAAGCTGTTCGAGTAGAATTTACTTCTCACCGATCGAATACGAAGGGAATGTGGGCGGTTTGCATCTATGGAAGTGTCATGGTGGGTCCTAGCCGTAAAGGCTAGACCAAGCGGAACCAAGGAATGTAGTTCGTCTGAGCACTTTCCATGAGAGTTCCTCTAGTTTAATTTCTGTACCTGCTATCAACATTCTATCATGCACATACCCTATATTGTTAAGATTGTGTCAGTCAATGTGGAATTCGGCTAGGACTTCTAAATCTCCCGGGAACGTTTTACGGCAAAGGTTGAATTAATCCGTTGTGAAGAGACACCCTTATCTCACGGCCCTTTCCTATTTTGGTGTATTTATTGAATTTATTTTATTTATTTATTTTATGTATTTATTGAATTTATTTTATTTTATTTATTATTCTTATTTATTATTTATTTTTCTTATTTCTTATTTTTTTATATATTATATTATATTATATTTTTTTAAGCGTTTCACCCCAATCAAGGCGGGAGTGCCATTAGCACGCAAGAGATTACAGAGAATAGGAGCAAGTGTAAAGAGGCGTGAAAGAGGAAAGGATAGAAAGAAGGACGGGGAATAGATCAAGGCATCTGAAGATGTCGATTGACATTGCATTTGAATAGTAGGAGATTATAGCTATCAGGGAAGCAAATAAGAGGAAGGGTGTTCTACACACGGAAATTGAGAGACATGAAGCTATTGGAGTAGAAGAGACGGCTACATTTAGCATACATATTATATTACTATTTATCTATTTATTATTTATTTATTTATTTATTATTATTATTTATTTTATTTATTGAATTTATTTCTCATGCCTGCGTGCACGCTGTACGTTTCCAGGTATCAGTTCTCGTAGTGAAATATTTTCAGTCCTCGTTTTTATCTCACGCTTTCATTAACTCCTTCACTCGCTCTTTGAAAGCTTGAGGATACCAGGTGATGTTAGCTTGGATGTGCGGACGGTGTAATGAATAATGACTCGGAATTGTTAATCGGAGGGCCGAGATCAAATTCCTGTTGCGTTCGTAATATTCACTTACGCAGAAATAACCTTGGGAAAGGCATGAATCCACCTATTTTCCCATCAGTTATGGAATAATTAATAAGATTTGTATCACTAAATCATTATTATGCCCCAACCAAATTCTTACAATCTAAAATTACTTTCTGGCTTTAAATAACCTGCAAAGGGGTGATAATCCGTAGAAAATGAATGAATGAATCAATCAATCAAATACTGATTAACTACATAGGCATGTTTTTTAGATTTATTTACTAAATTATAAAAGTATAGAAACTCCCGTGGCCACAAAATGAGGGATCAGTTTATATATTGATCGTAATATAGAATTGATCTTCCCCCTTTTTTTATCTACATTATAATTTCTTGTTTGTTTATCAAATTTTGATTAGATATGAATCCATCTCTTTCTCCTCCAGTTATGGGTTAATTAGTAAGACTAATATCACTAAATTATTATTATTAACTAAAAAAAAATCTTATAATGTAGAATTATTTTCTGGCTTTAAATAACCTGCGTAGAGCTGATAATCCGTAGAAAATGAATGAATGGATCAATCAAATACTGATTAGCTACACAGGCATATGTTTTAGATTTATTTACATTCTCTGGAAGATTAATGTATACAAATTACCTTAGCCGAAAATTAGGGATCATTTTATGTATTGATTGTAATATAGAATTGATCCCCCTTTTCATATCTACATTATAATTTCTTGTTTGTTTATCAAATTTTGATTAGATAAGAATCCACTTTTCCCCTCCAGCTATGGGTTAATTAGTAAGACTAATATCACCAAATTATTATTATCTGAAAAAAAAAATCGTATAACGTAAAATTAAATAACCTGCATAGGGTTGATAAGCCGTAGAAAATGAATAAACCAACGAACAATTCACTCACTTTTTCATTCTCTTGTCAATGTAAACTCTAAATCCTTCATTTGGTAATTTTAGTTTTTATTTGTTCCTTCCTTGGAATTCTTGCTTCACTGTTGGTACCATTCTGTTGGTACCATTCAGAATTAAATCTACGAATATATCTCTTGTTGTTGCTTATTCTTCACTGAGATATTTGAATATCAGGTGTTGAACAGCCTCTTTTCATAAATTTAACTTTCTTATGGAAAGACAACTGTGAAAACTTCAGCTGTTGAAGTTCACTTTTCGTAGAACTTATTTCTTGGGGATTCAAGGAGGCAATGATTAAATTATTAAAATTTTCTATACAATAAAAGAACCGAAAAAACAAGGAATTAAATAGAATAGCTGGAAGCGTGATAGTCATCTACAGTTTATCACATTCAACGCTGGGTTAAAAATAAACACTACCTTACACTCAGACGACAGTGCTCTCTCTAACCAGCGTTCAGTGGCTTTCCT
This sequence comes from Acanthosepion pharaonis, assembly GCA_903632075.3. Taxonomy (NCBI): domain Eukaryota; kingdom Metazoa; phylum Mollusca; class Cephalopoda; order Sepiida; family Sepiidae; genus Acanthosepion; species Acanthosepion pharaonis. The sequence continues at coordinate 1,333,530 of CAHIKZ030000428.1, forward strand.
CGGGCATGTACGCATGCGCACAACAGCCAAACACTGCTTTACTTGAACTGTGAAGCAGACACTTCCATGAACGGATTTTTATAATTTTTCATAGACAAGGGGATGGTGACTAACATTAAGCTTAAGGATTATGTAATGTACGAATATAAAGAAAAAATTAAAGAAAAAAAAACGACTCATATTGAAAGTTATCAATAATATCGAGTAAAAATAGTGGGGGGTGCTGCAGATCCGTAATGCCTATACACGAGCTGTTACTGTTTTCACAGCATATCACACTTCTGTTTTAATTATTCATTTATTACTTTGTTGCTTTATTTCTCTCACTTTCTTTATTCATATTTTTTTCTTCTTTTCTTCTTTTCATTCTTATTCGCTATGCCAGCGCTGTAGTGTCAGGCGGAACCTAAGAGCAATGGCCTACAAGCGATTATCAATATTTTCGACTTCTCTTTGAGAATAAAGCCTAGTCCTGTTTCTAAACGACTTCCAAATAGGGTAATCGACCGCGTTTTGTGGTCAGGCGAATGTCTTGGAACAGTTCGTTACTTGATTTAGTGGATTTCAATACGGAACAATGATCCGAGACACCCCAATGAAATGACCAATGTTCCCTGAGGGGTGAAGTCTCCACCCTCTCAGCGTCTTCTTTTCATCCAAAATAAAGTAGATTGGATTAACTTGTCGAGCAAATTCGAAAATAAACCAATAAAAGGCATTGTATCTTTTTCTGTATGACTGATTACAAGTTTATGGACGCCAAGGGCATAAAAATGTTTATGCTAGAAACTTGAAACATTTATAATAAGAAAGCCTTGCACAATGTTTTTTTTAACAATATCAAAAATTTAAATATTTTGTCGTGTCCCTTCAAGACGTTGGCGATCATGGCTCTCCACATTTTTCTAACCATTGTAGCTATTGAAAATATTCTCTTTTTGTTATCTCTCCTAAACCCTGTTCTGTCATCCATTTACTCAAACTCCCTATGTAAAATATACGATGTTTTCCTTTGAAATACTTGCCTTCAAACAGTCCTGTGAGGATCAAATTTTCCAAGCCACCTTTCCTCATTATATACTCTATAAACAGTTTCTTTCTGATATTAATCATGTGTTGATTTTGTTTCCTTTTTCTTTAAAACTTCCTCGTTGCTCACATGTTGGGTCCATGGTATTCTCAGTATCCTTCTGTAGAACCACCTTTCTGTTGCTTCAAGTCTCTTCTTGATCTGTGAGGAGATTGTGTTTAACATTCACTGCCAATATACGAGGACTGATATTGCGTAAGAGTTTAGTACTTTTTTTTCTGTTTCTAATCAAATCTTTTTTCTTGATACTTTGCTTAGATTTTGGAAGACAATCAGTTTCAAAGGGGTTAATACCTTAACTACTGCCAGAAATTGTGGAGAGCCATGATTACCTGCGTTCTGAATTTACATTGTATTTACAAATATATTATTCCTCGTGGTAAGCGCCGTTTTCATATCTGACAATCGGAAAAATAGCAACAAGCTTCGCCCCAGTCCTGAAAATGTCTACAATTCCCGGCGGTTAGCCCAATGCGGCGTGCGTTTACTGTCAACGGACCGTGAAATTAACCGTGTGTCACCCGACAGAAATATTTTTGGGGGTCGAAGGGAACATCGTGCATTTGGTGCAGGATTTCTTCTGATCTTTTTCAGGTGTGTGTGTGGGAGGACGAGGTGGCACTTTGGAAAGAGGAGAAATATGGTTACGGTCTATAAAAGCAGCATAAAACACTTCATTTAGTGTCATGTATATGCATGCTGCCTATACATACATACATACATATATATATATATATATATATATGTGTGTGTGTGTGTGTGTGTGTGGGTGTGTGTGTGTAATCGGAATCACCCTATGCAAGGCAATAAAGCTACTAAGACACAAGAGGTTACAGGGTGTGGAAGAATTACGAACAGAATCATTAATAATGAGTAGAAAGAGAAAAGAGTAATCAGGAGGACAGTAGATAGCAATTGACATTGCATTGAAATTTTTGCAGATTAAAGTTGGTTTGAAAGCATGGAGCCGGAAGGGAGTTCCACAAGCGAAAAGTGCGAGAAAAGAAACTATTGGCATAGAATTTAAGGCTACATCTAGCCAGCTCAATTGTAACTCGATGAGATCTCGATGCCAGTCGAGTACTGCGCTTAAATTAATGTCTAGGTAACATAGATAGATAGATAGATAGATAGATAGATAGATAGATATGAACAATCCGAGATAGATTATGAGCAGATAGATAGATAGATAGATAGATAGATAGATAGATAGATCTTTGTATCTTAATACTATCATCATAATTGACTGAATCATCATTCTCCTTATTTTCGTTATTATAATTTTTTATTCGTTATCACACCATGCAAGGCAATAAAGCCACTGAGACACAAGGATTTATAGAGTATGGAAGAATTAGGAACAGAAACATTAATATTGAACGGGAAGAGAAAAGAGTAATCAGGAGGACAGTAGATAGTGATTGACATTGTTTTGAAATGTTTGCAGATTAAAGTTGGCTGGAATGCATGGAGCTGAAAGTGAGTTTCACAAGCGAGAAGTGCGAGAAAAGAAACAGTTAGCATAGAACTTACGGTTACATCTAACCAGCTCAACTCTGAATTGATGAAATCTCGACACCAGTCTAGTAGTGCACTTAAATTTATAAAGTCTAGGTACCATAGCGAAAAGCTCATCCGAAGAATTACCATGAAAATATTTATAGAAAATGCATAGAGCGGAAGCCCTATGGCGGTGGGGAAGCGATTGAAGCCGAGCTGCCAAATCAGGACCAATAATATTGCTGATTCTTCTTTGAGGTTTATCAAAGAGCTCAAGGTAAATGGTTATAGAAAAAGACAGAAATATGTGGTTACATATGAATAAACACATTTACAAAAAATATTACATTGTGATTGTATCTACCATTATAATCTATCTATCTATCTATCTATCTATCTATCTATCTATCTCAGCCTGCTCATAATCTATCTATCTATCTATCTATCTATCTATCTATCTCGGATTGTTCATATCTATCTATCTCAGCCTGCTCATAATCGATCTAACTCGGACTGTTCATATCTATCTATCTATCTATCTATCTATCTATCTATCTATCTATCTATCTATCTATCTATCTATCTGCGTAAGTGTGTGTGTTTGTTTATATATCTAAATCTGGAGTTAGATTCCCGTTTTCTTTCATCTTTCGTACATGAAAGTGGCGACAATGTATCCAAACCCATTCGTCTTCCGTGGCATTTTGCAGACATTATAATCCATTTCACCACGTGTAACACACACACACACACACACACAAAAGTAAAAGATCTACACCGCAGCGAATGATTCGTCATCCAGTGATTGGGCGCCGTGAAGCCAATCCATTCCTGTTGATTCGCTTGGTTTATTAGTGGGAAGTTCAAGAGTTGCCGAGGAGTTTTGTTCAATTTGGTAGCGGGGAAGACGACGGCAAACTTCTATCGACGCCATATTGGCGATACAAAATGACCATTAGCTTTTTTGATCTTATTCGTTCGCTAATTTGTCGCCGGCGATTCTGTTTTTTCGCGTTTCTTCGCCATTTGCTGGAGACCATCATCAACATTGAATAATAACGGTTAAGGAAGAAAAGAAAGGAAAACGAAGGAAAAAGAAGAAAAAGAAACAGATGTGAGTAGTTGTACGGGGGTATCGACGGAAAAAAGTTCGGAAAATAATAATAATAATAATAATAATAATAATACGATTAAAATACAGTGTAACCCGGATATAAGAGAGTTATCGGGACCGGAGAAGAAGTCTCTTATATCCGGGTTTCTCTTATATCCGGGTTTCTCTTATATCCGGGTTTGGTCTATTATATATACATTAACACAGGCTCTAATTTGGGACCAGAGAAAATCTCTCTTATATCCGGGTCTCTTATATCCGGGTCTCTTATATCCGGGTTACACTGTAGTGAGAAAACTTGCTGTCACTTGATATTGGGTTAAAGTTATTTATCCGAATATACAATATGCATGATATTAAGAAAATTGATATCAAAAGGAACAAAACTAATATGTGGAACAAATTACTGGAAGCCCTAAAATATGTCAAATTGCAAAAAAAAAAAAAAAAAAAAAATCATCGGCATGAAAACTTTTTACATCTTGCGCAGATTACTCTCCATGCAGTAACCACAAGAACATTTTATTATTTCATGGAACCTCATCTGTTTTGCATCTGTTGCGAAAATGTTGTTGCCTCTTGAAGCCTCTGGTTAAGAATTACGGGTAACTGGTATTACACAAAACAAAACACAAGAACAACAACAACAATAATAATAATAATAATAATAATAATAATAATAATAATAACAACAATATGGCAGTCCCTGCTGACTGCAATGTATCTTTGGAGATATTCAAACAGCTGTCAAAATACAAGGACCTTGAAATAGAAATCTCGAAAAAGTGGCATATGGGAACATCAACAATCCCTGTTGTAGTTGGAGCCCTAGGACTGGTTGGAAAAGATTGCAGTAGACTAATTGAAGGGATTCCTGGAAGTCCATGCCTCAAAGAAATACAAAAAATTGTTCTCACAAGTACAGCCCATACTTTACGAAGGGCTTTATCTATATAATTTTTTTTTTTTCAGTGGAAAGTGTAATGACGCCATTTCTAACCTTAGGTCTCTGGGCGGGACCCGGAAAGAAATGTGCAAACGCCAGAAATCAAAGAAAATAATAATAATATTAATAATAATAATAACCGGAAAATGTGACACACTTACGGGAAGAAAAATGCAAGAAATTGGTATGAACATCACCCAGATAGTTTGGACCTGTAAGAATTTTGCAATCCACACAGAACAATCAAAGTTAATCGTCCAGACATCGGGATCAGGGACCCACAAAAACAGAAAATACTTTCTTATTGACATGTAGGTCTCTTCAGATTGTAGTGGATCTTGAAGATTTAAAAAAAAAACTATCAAAATAAAAGGATCTTCAAGTGGAAATCTAAAAATATGGCTCATGAGGATATCAATAATTCCATTTGTTGTTGGAGTCCTCGGATTGATTAAAAAAGGTTCCGATTGACTCATTGAAAAGATTCCTGCTAGGTTATGTCTTAAAGAAATACAAAACAAATGTCCTCACAAGTACAATTCACATATTACGAAGAGCTTTATCGATGGAAAATGTGTTTGATCTTAGTTTGTTTGTTTTTTTTCTTTTATAAAAATGATCAGAGGAAAATATCATGAATCCATTTCTGATCTTTCGCATTGGTTTCCTTTCATTTCTGTTGTAGGACCAGAGACAGAAATGCGTAGACAACAGAAATAAAAGGAAATAGTAATAATAATAATAATAATAATAACAAACAAAATAATTGATGAAACTCTTCTAATATTTTGCAACAAATTTTTAAAAAAAGACAGTGTTTAACAATGTTTAGACAATAAGTCTGACTTCAAGCTATGTTTAAAAATTGCATGCAACTACAAAAAATATAAACAATTCAACTCTTTGTACAAACGTCATCTGGCTTGAGAGAAACGGATGTAATGGTAATCAATGCGACAAAGTGAATGAAACGCGGCCAACGGGAATGGAATGCAACTGAAACGTGAGTAACATGATGGGGATTATGCTAATCTTGAAATTTTCCGTCATTTGATTTGTTACTAAGAGGAATTAATCAAACAGCTTTAGTATAAATCTTATGGAACTCTCCAGTCATTTTGTTCGTATCACCCGGGGTGGGACATTATTAATTTGCATATGTTTTAAGAAATATGCATATTTTTTTTTTGGAAGGTCAATACATTCGGAATATTTTTTTCAGAATGTCTACCTTCAGCTATTTGTCAAAATTTCAGCCATTCATGATAGATTTCCTAGAAGTTCTACTTACAATTAAAAAAAAAATATATATACTTGTATGCACTCTTTAATATTTTAATAATAATAATAATTTTTTTTTTTTTTTGTCTGTGGACAGTGTCATGATGCATTTCTAATCTTAGGTCCCTGGGCGGGACCCGGAAAGAAATGTGTAAATGCCAGAAATCAAAGAAAATAATAATAATAATAATAATAATAATAATAATAATGATAATAATAATGTGGCACATGGGAACATCAACAATTCCCGTTGTAGTTGGAGCCCTAGGATTGGTTGGAAAAGATTACACTAGACTAATGGAAGGGATCTTTGGAAGCCCATGCCTTAAAGAAATACAAAAAAATTGTTCTCACGAGTACAGCCCACACATTATAAAGGGCTTTGTCTATGTAAAAAATTTCTTTGTTTTTTTTTTCCAGTGGAAAACGTCATGATGCCGTTTCTAACCTTAGGTCGCTGGGCGGGACCCGGAAAAAAATGAGTACACATCAGAAATCAAAGGAAATAAAATAATAATAATAATAATAACAATAATAATAATAATTGTTGTAACCTAGAAAGGGTTGCTGAATGACGAATAAGCAAAACGGAGGTTGAAAATGAAATTGTAATCTTTATAACAAAATATAATACTCGCCAGCGACGTGAAGTGTGTAAACCACTTCTATTGGTGGGATACTAAGCATATTGCCCCCACTTACAATAGTGTCCAACGTATTTATGAGGATTGGGACATAAACATTAGTGTTCATAGCTACGATATATAACAACAACAACAATAATAATAATAATAATAATAATAATAATAATAATAGTTACCAGCATTTGGATTAAAGGCTGAAACATAAGGCATTATTCTGCAAGACCAGAGACTTTTTCACATTCTGGTAAATATACATAATAGTGTGGATCAAAAATGCAGGTTCTGTGACAAATATCAAGAAATCATCTAATCTTAGGATGTTCTGTACTTGCATCAAATGGATATAAAAATCGTCACGATAGAGTGGGGCAATACTTACACTGGACAATGTGCAAAGATGTTCATAAACACTGGCATGAACATCACCCAGCACCGGTTACAGAAACAGAAGACATCACAATTCTATGGAATTAAACCATCTTTACAGACAGGAAAATTGACGTAAATAGGCCGGATATAATTGTCAAAGATCGAAAAGAAAAAGAAAAAAAAACTTCCCTGTTAATTAATATGGCTTGCCCAGCGGACTGTAACATTGCAGCGAAGGAATTTGAAAAACTATCGAAGTATAAAAACCTGGAAATCGAAATAGAACACATCTGGGAATTCAAAACAAGAATAGTACCAGTCATAGTAGGTGCGCTTGGAATGATAAAAAAGGAACACAACAACACATTGAGAGAATCCCTGGAAATCACAGTCTAAAAGAAATACAAAATTGTCTTGATAAGTACAGCCCATACACTAAGAAGAACTTTGCCCATGTAACGCTAGTGATGTTATGGTAGTTAGAAAAACAAATCATGATATGTAACCATAACAACACACCACAATCTGCTTAAGGTCTTCCTACAGATTCGGTTGGGAGTGTGACCCTAACAGAAATCGAAATATAATGATGATGATAATAATAATAAAAACAATAGCGGAAAAGAACCTAAATATAAATAGTAATAATAATATATACGATAAAAATAGGTATATATTACAAATACATGATCATAGCTACTAATCAGTCTTAGCAATTAAGAATAAATTTGGAGTTTACTAACGTACCTTAGTTTTTGTCTGACAATAGCAGCGAACATAGTAGAGTAATAGGAAGAAAAACGCAAGGTGGCATATAGCAAAAATAACAAAAATTTTGGAACTGGGTTAGACTATCTGACCCCCCCCCCCTCACCATATATCCCCTGACCTTGGTCAAACAATTTTCACTTTTTTCGATCGCTCCGAAACACTTTGAGGAGAAAAATTTCTTTAATGAAAACGAGATTCAAGCGTTGGTCGAAACCGTTTTTCACAGCAAAACCTGCTGAATTTTATTCTAAAGTCATCGAAAAGCTATACCTGATAAGCGACAACAGGTCATTGTATTTAAAGTTGATAAAGAAAAGCAGAAATTATTTATGACACAAACTAATAGCAGTCGTAGTGGTAATGATAATGAAGAGAACAATTGATGAAGAGAATAATTGTTTTTATTGTTTTACTGGTTTTCGTATAGAGTCATTAAGCTCTTCTTTCTATGATCAAAGTGTAGTATCTGTTGCATCTTCGACCTTTTTCAGCTGGAATCCTTTATACTTACGAATCGAAAATCTCTATCATTATTCTATTTATTTGAATGCTCAAATGTTACGTTTTTCAATCTAGCTTCAATGTGCCGTGTCTATCCGATTCCTGTCTGTTCTAAGTTGGCATTAGTTACCCTTTATGACCGAGAAACCTGGATAAATTATGCCGGAAATATTATGGCTATTTAATTACCGAAATGACTGCAGAGTGTTGCCGAGATAAATATTTATTTTCCAAGCACGTCCGTAGATATTCCGGCTTCCACCTTCTTGAGATGTAGACCAGGTTAGCCATTCGTTGTCGAGCAGTAGAGGAAGTTGTACGTGTTCATATTATACTACTAATGGAAAATGAGTGAAAGGAAACTGGGGTAGCAAATTAATATCAGGTGTTCTGTGAAGATTGATAAAAAGTGTTTGTGAAGCGTTATTCCTCTTACAATGGTTTCAGGTGAACATGATCTGAAAAAATCGCATGTTTTTGAGTCACACAACCTGTTTAAGAAAAGGCGAGGTATACAGGGTGACGCAAGAAAGATGATAGTCCTGAAAACAAACAGAATCAAAAATTCTACCTGGCTTAGTTTCCTACTATTATTCAAGCTGTAATTGAAGATATTTATCAAAATTTCCGATCATCACGATCCTAAATGTTGTTTTGTAGTTGGATATTCATTGTGGAATTCATTTGGCTAACTTCTAGAGGTGACTACTTCTTTTACGCGCCGCTAGCGAATCTTATATGTGCTGTTCTTTTTC